>QMFG01002108.1:0-23161 GCA_003314545.1 Ramaria sp. MG151 | reverse complement strand
TTTGTTTGTCTTGTATATTCTGACATCACCCAGCCTGTGACAGTATCTTCAGTATCTGTCTGTGGATCAGCTTGACCATACGAGAGAATCCCCAGCGGAAATAACTCTACAGACGTCTCTTTTGGAATGGAAAGTTAACGATGGATACAGAACCCTGCGTAACATGTGATCTTTCTGTTGATGGGGGTTGTTTGACGAGATGAGTCGCTGTCTCGGTATGAATCATCTCCAAGTTCAGGGTTCTTCTTCAGCTTCAATGATTCAGTGTGATCTAGATTCTGCCAAAATTAATGCACCCCATGTGCCTGTCATTCAAGTCTGAACTACATGGTCATTGGAATTAGACACTACGCTGCACGGCGCGCATCAGCTGGCGATAATATAGTTAACATCTCCGAATTCGACTGACCCTCCAAGTCTAGAGTGCATTCCATCTCATCTGTACCTACATCTCAGCTACCCAATGAACCTCGCTGCTACTCTACCGACCTTCTGACTCTGGCGTGCGCAATGCACATTGCCAACACACATGACTTGTTTAGCGAGATGTCTGTCCTCTGTGTCCGTGTCACCTGATGAGTCGCAACATCTTCAATGATTGCGCTGTAGGATGCGAGACCGCAAAGTTAGGGTTCTCGAAGGCTAATATGGTCTGCAGCATCACTCATTGAGTCCCAATGTCCATCACCGCCCAGTCTCGGCACTTACCAAAATATTTCCACTTTCATACAGCCATTTCTTGTGGCTGTTGAACTCGAACCTCGCTATTCTCAATGATAAAGGCCTCGTGTTAATATAGATCCTAATCACCACATCTTCCTACCTATCAGTGCGACATGATAGCAGTGGCGATCTAGCTAGACTTGGTGCTCAAACCGTGACAAGTCCTTGTGCAGATTCATATGGTGCGAACGGAAAGACACAGGACCAGGACCAGACAGAAGCAGACCACAAAAGCACATGAACAGCATAGAGTACTTCCATAAATGTGTACAAATATAAGTGTATTCGTGGGTTGATGCAGAGACTGAACCAAACGGTTGTGGCGGGTGCATTAGGGAAGCCACCACGCGTGCACCCACGTGACAAGACTGTCACTGAATTATTCTAATAATAGCAAGTGTATTCAGAGGTGTCAAGCGCTAGCCCAGCGGCTATCCCAAAGCCAAGTTTGAACTATTTTCACGCAACAGCTTCATCATCCTTTCCCTCTTCCGGAGGTGTCGCCCACCACCTCAAAAACTGAGCTTCCATGTCCCAGTATTCTAAAGACTTTGTTTCCGGAATGCTTTTACTGACAGTGAATCCTGATGACTAAGGAATTTGGAAGGAATCGCTGTGGTAGCGGGATTCTTCGTGGTGAGTTCATCACTTATTTCATGTACCTGAGCAACCTATGCAAGATGTTCTCTATGTTTATATCTCCTGATGAGTCCCCATTTCCCCAATTATTTGTGCCTGTAAAGTGTGAAATAGCTAAGCAAGTAGGGCACACTCGCGAGAATGTACATGCAAGGTGTGGGTCGAGCCAAGGTCTCATTTTCCACATATGTGTGCTTTCCTCTCACCATTCTTGACCGGTGTGGCCATTGAATCTGAAGCTGTTATCCCCAGTGACAAGCAATCACGAAATAATGTCCCATCATTAATGTGTCCATAATCAAAATAATCATTGGTAATGGACTGTCATATAGGCGACGGATGGACAGTCATTGTGGGGGATGGAAGGACGTGAATATATCTGTTGTGATGACTGAACTTGTGCGTCTCACGCAGGGTTTCAATGCGATACACAGGTAACCGCTGAAGCGCTCACCTCCGGTCCATCACTCGTTAATATATGCATACTTCTGTCCATATTGTGAAAGGATATGATATTATCTGGTGCCTACTGTACAGAATTCCTACGGTAAATTTGCATTTTCCTCATTCTGAATGCAATAGTGGTACCTCAACATTCATATGCCGATATTTTGACAGGGCCACAGAATAGATACAATTCAGTCGAGCATAGCGCGGCACTGTCCAGTCCATATCCACGCAGCACATCGCGCCTCAAAGTTGCTCCTTAACCTCGATGACAAAGGGAGAGGCAACACCAATGGGAAGCTGCAGGCACCATATCGTGGGATGACTGTTTGATTGTGAGCAAAGCGTTTCACTTTTGAAAGACGAGAAATAATTACCGTTCGTATGAATAGAGACGAAGACCGTCCTTCACCTCAGTGAAAGTGCCTTCCTCTTCCTCAATGGACTGCCCATCCGGCCACGTAGCGTCATCCAACCACTGCGGTTTGGGGTCGAAATTCCCATCGGGCTGGTGGGACGGACATCGTACGTACTCGGTGCTAGCCAGCCTCTCTCGAAGAATGCAGCCCCAAGCATCGGAAGGCTGAGTTCGTCATAGCGACATTGGAGAATATCCAGGAGGTCGTCAGAGCTCGGCAGTCGCGGTAACGACTGACACAAACTATATGCTATCGACAACGCTGGGTCGCGACCGTAGGATATGCCTCTGTCATGAACAGTCAGCACCAACGTAGTAGTGATCATGATAACATGTACTAACGTCAGCATAGCGCGGCACTGTCCAGTCCATATCCACGCAGCACATCGCGCCTCAAGGTTGCTCCTCAACCTCGGCGACAAAGGGAAAGGAAACACCAATGGGAAGCTGCAGGCACCATATCGCGGGATGACTGTTTGAATGTGAGCACAGCGTGTCACACTTGAAAGACGAGAAATGATTACCCTTTGTATGAATAGAGACGAAGACCGTCTTTCACCTCACTGCAAGTGTCTTCCTCTTCGTCAATAGAGTGCCCTTCCGGGTTATGCCACGGAGCGTCGTCCAACCACTGCGGTTGAGGGTCGAAAGATAGGCGATGTTCCGCCGTAAACTCGGGAGCCCCAGAGTTAGGAATATATGCACCCTCTCTGTGCGAAAATTGATACACGGTAGGTTCCATCGCCTCCACATCCGTATCTGAGTCCCACTGAAAGGTGCACACATCTCTTGGAGCAGAAGGACCGTCCACAGCTGTCAGATCAGTCATCCATCCGTGTCGAACCGCAGTTACTGTTTTCGTGTTAGCTGTCAAAGAGTAGTCCCAGAGTTATAGTAAGGCGACGCTGACCAAGTTTCAACTCGTATGGGGCAATCAAGAGCCCAAGCTGAGCGATGATGGAGGGAGCGAGGTGATGCAACTCATTCCATGCATGCGTCAGATCAAGATTGTCATATGATGAATAAAGCCACGTGGCGACACTTGCAGGGGTAGTGAGA
The DNA here is from genome assembly GCA_003314545.1 of Ramaria sp. MG151. Lineage (NCBI taxonomy): Eukaryota > Fungi > Basidiomycota > Agaricomycetes > Gomphales > Gomphaceae > Ramaria > Ramaria sp. MG151. The sequence continues at coordinate 19,875 of QMFG01002108.1, read as the reverse complement.
GGGCAAAGTCTGGGATAGAGGATGTAATTAACCAGGCCATAAACGAGAGATTAAACTTGCCGTCGTCTTTGGCACGGGCGACCACCGTCGCTCACTATACCTTCTGCAGGAATGCGATCGAGGACCTCGTAGGCACTCTGAAACCATGGACGCACGCTCCACGAGAGTGCCCCAGATTGTGCTTGCAACGAGTGGTGAATGTTGTCAACAACCACAAAGTCACCAGCTTCTGTTACGTAACCAATGTCTCCCAATCCCATCGGGCCGGTGGGACGGGCATAGAACGTGCTCGTTCCTAGCCAGCCTCGGTCAAAGAATGCAGCCCCAAGCATCGGAAGGCTGAGTTCGTCATAGCGACATTGGAGAATATCCAGGAGGTCGTCAGAGCTCGGCAGTCGCGGTAACGAGTCACACAAACTATATGCTATCGATGTAGCTGGGTCCCGGCTGCTGAATATGTTGCTGTCGTGAACCGTCAGCACCAACGTAGTAGTGATCGTGATAACATGTACTAACTCTGGAATGGATGCCCACATACTATCATAAACATCGGGCTACCTTGTCGCGTTACCACGACTGGGGTCAACTCAACACCGCACAACTTACCTCCTCGTCCTCTTCGCATGATAGTTCCCCCGCATATATCAGTTTCCACTTACTTCTATAGTGTCCAGGTTGAACACTAACATAAAGACCTTCGGCCTTAAGCAGATTAGCTAGGGGTAGTTAAAACAATGACGTTCACTACCAGAGCCCAAAAACTGGAAGGAAAGCAGCCGGTTCTGAACTTCTGGAATTCAGTCAAGGCCTAATTATTGGTTCATTAAATAGCTGAATGAGAACCCAAAAACATGGCATACGCTCAGAGATGTTCGCTGATATGACATGCATTAGTTACATGCAGCCTCATGTGAGTGTTCGATGACAAACCATATTATATATACCATAAATAGTCTATATCGGATTTGAAGACAGTGTCCGCTGAACCCAACTTCTTATATTCTCAAGGTGATCTCCAGGCAGGTGATACACCTGGAATGGGATGCTGGCTGCGGCTTTACTCCCGCCAACCAGCTGCAATAAGTAGGGGTTCCTGTGAATGCTCGAAGGTCAACTCCTGCCTTTCTCTCCAACAAGCAAGGCTTACCGAATGTGACGGTGATTATTGAGATTTTTCAGAAACTGAGGAATTGAGATAAGCACCCTAAGATCTCCAAAAAGGACGCCTTACAAGGTCTGTCTTCCCGGGAGATGGCGTACCATAGTAATTCTTCACCAACACTGTTCTATTATCATAACGCTTTGCCTTCTGCAGTTCAACTCTAACTGAACCAGGACTCGAGCGTCGTTGAGAACGTAGCGAGACTCGATATTGGCCGATTGTCTCCAAAACGACAATGTCATCGCTTGTGTACGTGCGAATCTAGATTTGAATATGCGTCAGCATGGGGGGACTTCGTGAAAAATCATCAATACGTGCATCGGGGTCGTCTTCCGCCCGGCAAAGACTGAGATCTCCGAGGCGCAGGACCTGATCGTACACTGCATTGACAACAGTCTCCTGTGAACTCACCACTCTTGTGATATTTTCGAGCTGCGAAGCCAAGTTCATTAAACCGGAAGTGGTGGGGTAAACAGAGAGACTGTGCTCACTGCCATTGATGTATCCATTCCCAACAGAACCTATGTTCTCGGAGTGAGTACCAACTTTGCACTTATCTCAATAAGCTCACCAGGATCAAAATCTGAGTGTTTAATAATCGTTTCTCCAACATCGTGATGTTAGAATCACGATCTCCCGCGTAGAAGAAAGCTTTCAGAGCAGACGAAGATGCCGTCCTTCTCACAATCTTCAGAACTTCTTCCAATATCCTGTCATTACAGCCAGATTCATAACTTCCTACCGTGAAATGACTTAAGCTAAACCTACGCCTCCAATTCATCTAGTCTCGCCTTCAGTGCAGTTGGGGCAGTGTCCCATTTTCTCTCCATGTTTTGTGCGATGGTGGCAAGGAAGACTACGATGGAGTAACCTAAGCCTTGGAGTCTGGTCGAGTTCCTTTTGGAGGTCTGCAAACGCGAATGAAGTTGGTGGAGGCTATAAACGTGTAGAGCTCAGATACCTGAACAGTTTGTATGATGAGCATCGCCACCTTGAAAGCGGCGCTGAGCCCTGGGACGAGTGCGACTGTTCCTGATAAGCGGAGGAGATCGGTTGAGATGTCCATTTCGTGTAGTGTACCGTGGCGGAAGGTGAAAGGTTGGCTCTGTGGCGGTCACCGGTGGAGGGAGATAACAGCTCAAGGGAGGCTGTGCTGTGAGTAGCGCTGGAAAGCAACGTGCCCAGCTTCGGAAGCCTATGCAACGCTCTGCCTTTCAATTTGGCCCTATCTGTCAAATCTAGGTTAGAGTTCGTGGACGAATTGTAATGATCTTAAATATCAAAATTAGAGACAGACAATCACAAATAATGCAATGTCCATTTCGTGTAGTTGTACCGCGGTGGAAAGGTTGACTCTGGCGGTAACGGCTGCAGGAATATAAGAGCTGAAGGAAGATTATACTGTGAGTAGCGCTGAGAAAACACTGGATGCAACGTGCCCAGCTTCGGAGGGCTATACAATGCTGTGCCGCTCGATTTCACCATATTTGTCAATTCTAGACTAGAGTTCGTGGACAAAATTTAATACCCAATTGTAGTAAAGAGAAATGAACATCTTAATATGAGGTCCCGTCCGCTTCAAGCCATGTCCGACCAGTATCTTTTGACCTAGCTTAAGTACTCTCTGATCTGCCAAAAAAAAAAATCTTTGGTAAAATATCAGCACAGCATCCAAAGTGCCAGGAAGTTTGATTACCAGAAAGCTGTTAGTCGTCTGTCAGAATCCGAATAACAGTGATATGTGTTGTGGATGAATGTTGTGTTTAGTAAAGTGTTCGGAAGTATTCCTAATGTTAACAGAATGGTTTTGGAAAATGAATAGAGATCCTACAGTAAAAGCGAATGGCTTTCAGAACGTCTGTGAATGAAGTGCATGGTTCCGAAGAGACAGAGGTTCTGAAAGGATTCTATCTCGTGAATTGAATGAACTTTGCAGTTCATGTCGATCACAGCCAATGATCTTACATCCCTTGAAGTGGATTTAACTAATAAAAGTTGAATTGGAGTGCTTACTCAAAAAAATATAAAGTTGTTGGTGAAGTTGAGTTGGGAGCGAGTTTGGCAAGTGTGAGTAGAAAATCAAGTTGACATACGATAATTGAACTAGGGAATATACATGCGAATGTGCTAGCTATATACTGAACCATTCGGAAGGAAGAGCGAATGGGGAGTGGTCTGTTAAGGATTGGAAAAGTAGCTAAGGTACATGTATGCTAATCACTGACCATAGAAAATAGAGGACAAGGGTGGGGTGAAAATTGTGAATGGGAAAAGGGTTTAACGAACTAGGAATAAATCCTGAAATCTGTTTCCGAATCGTATGTCGTTTTGGGTAGACGAACTCTTGTTTCACTTCCTTAAACGACGGCCCTGAGTGTCGGGAATGAACGCGTCCACATATTGAATCGTATGTGTTGTCACCATAAGCTTTTAGAAGCATAGAATCAACCCTGCTATTGAGTTCCTAGAAATAGATGGGGATAGTGATGGGGATAGTGTAGATGCTTCTTTTCTGAGGAAAGGCTAATAATAGAACCTGATCTCTTGGTTGGGTCCTTGTGATGTTGCTAGGACGATTCAAGGTGTTTAAGGGTGACGAAGTGTTGAACGGTTCATGTGTGACGAGTTTTCTGATGATTCGGGTTCCGAAGAGTCAATTCGGAATCGTGATGTTCGGGTGGTTCAGAAGGTGGAATAGACCATAAATCATAATCGTGACATCGTCTTTCAAGGAGAAATTGGAAAAGCTATGTGATTTATCAGCAAGGTAGTTGGAGAAATTAGAGAAATTGGCTGTGCGATGGGAGCAGATATCCAGACAATTTGGGCATATCGATGGACCATCGGGTTCCGACACAATCTTTATTAGCTTATGCAGTTTCCAAGCACTCCCAGTAGTTGATATCACCACTCTGAAGCATTCTCGCACATCAACCTACCTCACGCCCTTCCCTCAGGAGTTGTGATGAACCTCATCGCAAAATCCATGTGAAGGATTGTTGTGGAATTAACTACAGGCGCATATATGCTGTTCCCGAGATATCCGGACGGGCGCTTAACTGCCGGATAGGAGGGGAAGGCAATATATGCTGGATTCCTCAGGTCAATCTCATTCCTTTCCTCTCAATTCATAACCATCCTTTAGATACTTCTTTTATAAGTATATGGACCAAGTTTCATTAGCTAGAGTCGTCTAGTTACTTAGTTATGTAGTTAAGTATAGTTCCCGGTCAGGGATGACCGGAGACTATACAGCTGCACGGGCAGCCGTAGACGAACCCCTCAGTGTGTTCTATCACTGAGGTGGTGAGTCTAACATTTGTTTACCTTGTAGAAGAGTAGCTAACTGGTTAGTAGATATCTCTGTCTGCAGGTAGTTATTTAATACTCAGTGTGTTCTATCACTGAGGTGATATCTCTGTCTGCAGTATCAAAATTTTCAATATTTCTCCTATCTACAACAATCCAATAGCAACAACAAGGATTGAGTTTGTTGGTGAAATGTAACATTTTGTTATAGAGCTACTGAAAATTGCAGCTCATGTCGTTCACCATTTTCCGGATTGTCGTCCAGGTACCTGGAATACATCCATGTGTCGTGATTTCAATGGTTAAACTACCAAAGAGCCTAAGGTTGTGATCATGCACATGGAAATGTAGCACTGGGCGAGGGCAAGGCAAAAAGGGATGCCTGAGTCACGACTGCAGTCGCACTCACAGCCGAGGCCAATACCGCCGGAGATCTCGAGCTGTTGTCCAATGCAGTAGTATTGTCGGCTCCAGAGACTGACAAGGCACTCGAGGCGTAGGCCGTGTTCGCGGCTGAGAGGGAGGAGGGGAGAGCGGTTCCAGCGGGGGATGCCGAGGTAGAGTGGAATTGGCGCCGGAGGAAATTCGGGTGGGAAACTGAATTCGGCGCCAAGGTTGTGCTGAAAGTGGTCACAGTGACCGTAACGGTCTGCGCGGACGACGTCTGGGTTGGCGCCGGCATTCGGAAGTTTGCGCAGTTCGAAGCGCCGCCGAGAGAGGAAGGGATTGAGCTGGTTATTCAAATCAACTGTGGCAAAGGTGACCGTGAGACCGCCTGAGACAGTATTGCTACATCTGCATAGCAGGTAATGTCAGTCATTGTGGAAGATGGAGGGGAGCGAATAAAATTTATCTATTGTGATGACTGATCTTGTGTGTCCAACACAGGATTTCAATGTGATAAACTAGGGGACAAGAACCGCTGAAGCGCTCACCTCCTTCACCCAGCAGCTCCGTACACAGCTCCCTAAGACCCATACATGCAAGCCACGCTCCTAGGTCCTTCCTGCACAACCGTCTACGGGTCCCAACTATGTTCTAGGTTTTGTCATTCTGCAGCCGACAAGAATGTAGGGAACTTGATTGATTGGGTGTTTAGCTATTTGTAGAGTCATGTGGTGACGCTGAACATGTAGTACACGCATTTGTAGTACCTGGGGGTTGGTCGTAATGAGCCTGCTGACTGAACCCGTCGGGAAATCCCTACTCCCTACCGAGAAAGGCCTAGCCTGACGTGGTTTCGTGGGTCGCTAGGGATACCTCCGAATGATTCGGGGCGTTGAATCCAGCTCCGTACACAGCTGCCTCAGAACAATACATCGTGAGGCACCCTCGTAGTTCCTTTCTGCCCAACCATCCACTGCCGTCAAAATGTTTTCCACCCTTTTTTTGTCATTCTGCAGCCATTGGTGTCCATAATCAGAGCAGGCAGCTTATCGACAGCAGCTTGGTCTACATAGACCTCTTCATTTGAAGCATCGTTTCGGAAAAACATCCATAGCAGTTTCCATCAGTTTCATCTCGCTCTGAGGAGAGAGAAAGATGTAGGGTGTAGATTGAGAAACCATTCGAGAAGTCAAATAGGGTAGCAAATACCTGCAAGTCAAAAGGCTGCCGTGGTTTTTCCTATCCGCCTAAACTGAGATCTTATGACTTACCAGGGACCAGCAATCCACCCATATTAATACGTCTTGCAAGGAGATTTGTATAACGTTAATGTGACCGCAAGGAAAAAACCTCATACCCGAATTGGACGAGGTTATATGGCAACTCTCTGAGCGGAACACGTATCTGGTAGCGGATCATGACTGCTGGCTCATGAGGTGCGACTCCAGGAGAAGCAGCGTCAGATTCAAGAACGCGGTTGCACATACACCCCACGATAATACAATGGACTAGTAGCTTGGTCCTCATGATGGGGGTAGATGACGTCTCAACAAAGGATTTTAGAATAATGCATATAGGAGGGATATGAGTGAGTGAATCTCTTGTGAGTAGAGAAACCACTGAACCTGCTACGACAATACCCATGACAAACACGACGTTTTCTTCCAGCACTGGGCCTGGACGGCGAATGATGAGTCCAGACCCCATTCACATCCCTAGTCCTTGTGATGAAAACCCTTGATATTACCCGTATGGGCGAGCGAGATAGAGCATAATTACTACGTAAACAATAGGCTTGATTAATTCACTGTAAAGAGAAAGAGATATCGTAGTTCCTACTCACCTAAGGATGTAGAGGGTCCAGCAAGCGAGAAGGGTGTGTTTAAAGTCACCCATTTCAAAGAGCCCCCGGAGGCAATGGCGGTGGCGGTGGACTGCAAAATGGTGTTAATGGTAATGACGAAGTGAGGCAGGAGAGGACCGAGGAAGGGCTTAGGAGTATGGTCGTCACGGAGGATCCGCAGACGACGTCTGGGCTGGTATTCGCTACTTTTAGCGACTGATCAGAATCCCGAGGTAGGCAACTGGAAGAAAACCACCTGTGAGGGTTTCAGTAACCGGCGTACACACTGGCCGATGCAATGTTGTGAGACCTACTTTTGGCAACTGATAGGAATGCCGAGGTGGTCAGCTTGAAGAAACCAACCTGTGAGGGTCTCAGTGGCTGGCATACCACCCTGGCCGACGCACAGTTGGGAGACATACTTCATACTTTTGGAGACTGACAAGAAGGCCGAGGTAGCCAGCTGGAAGAAAACAACCTGTGAGGGTTTCAGTGACCGGCATGCATCCCATCCGACGCAAAGTTGAGAGACTTACTTTCTTTCATAAACAGACTCGTAGGAAGCAAAGTCGTCCCTCCTATCGCTCAGCTGGGCGCAGCCTCTAACATGGTCCATTGTCCCAAACGCTGAGAACCAGCGCGATATCGACAAAGAGAAAGGGCAGCAAATACACGAGGAGCAAGCCAAGTTGCTTCTTCAGCAGAGATGTGAGTATGGACTAGAAGTAGAATGTAAAGAAAAGAAGTCAGGCCCCAGAGCTTCGTGAAGATGGAGCAGAATAGAAGAGCATCAAGACACCGGCAAGCCGAGGGAAGTAATTAGGAAGTTCCATGGTGCATCAGAGGTTTCACTTGCAGAGATGGCAGAAGACAATGCAAAGTAAGGAGAAAGTAGCTGAGATGAACGTGCTCCGACGGCAGAGGGATACAGATGGAAGATACAGAGAATAGGCTATAGATCCAGTGTAGACGAGCAATCAACGCTACAGAAAAGGGCGCAGGCAAAAAGAGCAGGCAGAGCGATAACCAGAAGTACCTATAGCATCGCCGATTTGAAGCTGTTGCAAGGGCAGAGAGATACGGACACTAGGGTGTAACACCAGCATAGCCAAAGACTCAACGTGAAAACAACAGACACAGGTAGATTGAGCGGACACCAGAGACAGAAAAGGCCACAGAAGACGGAGCAGACAGAGTAATAACCAGGCAGACATAAACGGACACAGATGGAGCAGACAAGGGGAATAACCAGACAGACAGAAAAGGATGCAGATAGACAGAGCAGAGAGAGTAATAACCAGACAAACAGAAACATATGTAGACAGAGCAGAAAAGAGTATTAACCAGACAGCCAGAAAATGATGCAGACAGCCAGAGCAGACGAGAGTAATAACCAGACAGGCAGGAATGGACACAGACAGATCAGAAAAGAGTATTAACCAGACAGACAGAAAAGGATGCAAACAGAGCAGACAAGAGTAATAACCAGACAGGCAGGAACAGACACAGACAGAGCAAATAGAGTGATAACCAGCCAGACAGAAAAGGATGCAGACAGACAGAAGACAGATTAATAACCAAAGAGACGTTGTGGACAAGGTGTAGCAGCAGCATGGCCAAGAATTTACAAGACAGGAAATATGGCAGTGAGACAGAGAAGCTGCATTGATAACGAGAGATGGCTCGATGTGATGAAGCTGCTGCGATGGCAGAAAGATCGGGAATAGGGTGTAGCATCAGCGCAAGCAAAGAGATGACGTGACAGTAAAAGACCCAGATAAGCAAACCAGCTAGAGTGATAACCCAAGGCAACACTACCGTAGCTGAGATGTAGCTGGTGCCACAGTGCCTCTGCAGCCGCACTTTCCTGATAGTCAGATGAAGCCGCGATGGGGTTGGTGCGGTGATAATAGCAAGACGTGGTAAATGTAACGACAACTAGCTGTAGCACTGGCATGGGCGGGTGCCAATGGAGTCGACGTGGCAGCGAAAATAAGGAAAAGACGATATCAAATGTGGCTGGAGCATGTCCAAGATAGAGTTGCGAAGGAGGTGGAGTCGACGAGGGAACCAAAGAAAGCAGACTCAAAAGCAGACAGTTCGATGGTCAGGTGAGGCTCTAGCATGAAAGGTGTTACCCCAACCCAATCAAAATGTCAAAATGTCAGTGTAGGGTGAAAATTTTATAGTTCCAGTGACAGTCTTGTCACGTGGGTGCACGCGTTGTGGCTTCCCTAATGCACCCGCCACAACCGTTTGGTTCAGTCTCTGCATCAACCCACGAATACACTTATGGGTGCACGCGTGGTGGCTGCCCTGATGCACCCGCCACAACCGTTTGGTTCAGTCTCTGCATCAACCCACGAATACACTTATACTTGTACACATTTATGGAAGTACTCTATGCTGTTCATGTGCTTTTGTGGTCTGCTTCTGTCTGGTCCTGGTCCTGTGTCTTTCCGTTCGCACCATATGAATCTGCACAAGGGCTTGTCACGGTTTGAGCACCAAGTCTAGCTAGATCGCCACTGCTATCATGTCGCACTGATAGGCAGGAAGATGTGGTGATTAGGATCTATATTAACACGAGGCCTTTATCATTGAGAATAGCGAGGTTCGAGTTCAACAGCCACAAGAAATGGCTGTACGAAAGTGGAAATATTTTGGTAAGTGCCGAGACTGGGCGGTGATAGACATTGGGACTAAATGAGTGATGCTGCAGACCATATTAGCCTTCGAGAACCCTAACTTTGCGGTCTCGCATCCTACAAGCTCAATCATTGAAGATGTTGCGACTCATCAGGTGACACGGACACAGAGGACAGACATCTCACTAAACAAGTCATGTGTGTTGGCAATATGCATTGCGCACGCCAGAGTCAGAAGGTCGGTAGAGTAGCAGCGAGGTTCATTGCGTCGTCGCCTGATTTGGAAATGGGTAGCTGAGATGTAGGTACAGATGAGATGGAATGCACTCTAGACTTGGAGGGTCAGTCGAATTCGGAGATGTCAACTATATTATCGCCAGCTGATGCGCGCCGTGCAGCGTAGTGTCTAATTCCAATGACCATGTGGTTCAGACCTGAATGACAGCCACATGGGGTGCATTAATTTTGGCAGACTCTAGATCACACTGAATCATTGAAGCTGAAGAAGAACCCTGAACTTGGAGATGATTCATACCGAGACAGCGACTCATCTCGTCAAACAACCCCCATCAACAGAAAGATCGCATGTTACGCAGGGTTCTGTATCCATCGTTAACTTTCCATTCCAAAAGAGACGTCTGTAGACTTATTTCCGCTGGGGATTCTCTCATAGGGTTAAGCTAATCCACAGACAGATACTGAAGATACTGTCACAGGCTGGGTGATGTCAGAATGTACAAGACAAACAAATACGGGCTCTAACTTGGAGAGTCACAGAGGTAGGTGAACGAGCGATTGACGTACTACGAAGAACGCTTCCCTGTACACCAACAGTCCCGTCATCCTCCACAATACTGTAGACATTGGCACCCATATTCTAACCATCCCCGAAGCCAGTTCTTTAAACCGACAACAATAGGTATACTTGACCCCAGAATCCACCCTTTTCTCAGGATAATGCATCTAAAGTCCGTAGCGAGACGATACCACCAGAAAAAGTGGGATGATAGATAAGGAGATGTCAGCTTTGAATATCATGTAAGGGCTCTGCGGTATTGGGGAACATTGAATTCAATAAGGGATTGTGGAATGGAGCGATGTGGACATGAAATAAATCGTACCTTGGTGCTGGTATCCCACTGGCTTGTAAAGTATGGGCGCGTTCTAGACATACCAATGTGCCACGCTGTGGGATGTGTTTGCACTAGAGCAAATGGAAATAGTGATAAAATAACAATTGTTAGGTTATTCCATTGGCGCAACATCCAAGAAAATCTGTGGCACAAATATGGGAAACGTGAAGACAAAGAGGTATGTTTAGCCCTAAACCTAAGACAATAGCCTTTCGCGGAATCAATTTGGCCTGGACCGGACACTTGGCTCGTCACCGGCATTCCCGAATTCAGAACATGCCTGGGGACGCAGTCTATAAATGTATAATTTAGTTCTGTTTAGGTATGTCTTGTGTGTTCTGACTCTGCCTGTGGAATGATAGACAAGACCAACTGCGGAATTTACTTCCCACGGTCATGGCTTATCACCGCTATTCCCCCTCATTCAAACTTCGACTACGGAACTTCGCCCGACGTCCATCGTACCTTGGCGGTTTTGAATGTAAATGTTGTGAAAGGAGTCGCGTATCATTCGAATCCAGAACACGTACTGATCCGATCACAGCCGAGGGTCACCTTTCGCGGAATGTATTTGGCCGCTATTCCCTTATTCAAACTTCGACTTCGGAACTTCGCCTGATGTCCATCGTACCCTGGCGGTTCTGAATGTAAACGTCGCGTATCATTCGAATCCGGAGCACATATTGATCCGATCACAGCCGAGGGTCACCTTTTGCGGAATCTATTTGGCTCCGGACCGGACACTTGGCTCATCACCGCTATTCAAATTTCGAATTCGGAATGTGCCTGGAAAAGTGGTCTATAGATGCGGCCAGCATTTCACTTTTAGCGCTGATATGCGGCTTCTACGAGAAGCTTAGCCGTGTATAGCCAACTAATACTGATCATATTTTAGTCCTTAAAGGCATAGAAAGAGGTTGTATGTCATTGTAACTCTGCCTGAAAATTAGCAACAATAGGGATCAAAAACAGTGAGAAAACCAATCCCACGGTCCGGACACATGGCTTATCACCGTTATTCCCAATATTCAGACTTCAAATTCTGAACTTTGCCCGATGTCCATCGCACTTTGGCAGTTCTGAAAACCAGACATCACAAGAGTCGGCTATCATTCAAATCCGGAGCAGGTACTGATTCTGATCACAGCCAAGTTCCATAGCAGCAAAGCAAATTGTCATGATCATGATTTGTGTCCTACTCCACCTTCTGAACCATCTGAACAACCTCCTCCCGAATTGATATTTCGGAATCCGAACCATCAACAATCTCGTCACGCATGAACCATTCAACATTCTGTCACCCTTAACACCATGATTCGTCCTGATAACATCACAAGGACCCAACCAATAGATCAGGTCCTGTTATTATCCTTTCCTCAGAAAAGAAGCATCTACACTATCCCCATCACTATCCCCATCTATTTCTAGAAACTCAATATCAGGGTCAGTTCTATGCTTCTAAAAGCTTGTGGTGACAGGATATACAATTCAATATGTTGACACCTTTATCTCCAACATTCAGGGGCGTTGTTTGAAGAAGTAACACAAGGGTTCCTCTATCCAAAAAGACGCACGATTTGGAAACAAGTTTCAGGATTTATTTCTAGTTTGTTAAATCTTTTTCTTATTCACAATTTTCCTCCAACCCTTGTTCTCTATTTTCCATGGTCGTTAATTAGCATACATGTACCTTAGCTACTTTCCGATCCCCACAGACTCCTTCCCATTCGCTCTTGCCTCTGAACCATCAGTATATAAGTAGTGTAAGGGCAACCTCACCTTACCCGGGATATGCCTGCTGGCAGGCATACTGCAGGGGATACTACCCTGTCAGCATCCTGCCTAGGCCTGCAAGGGGACTCGAACCCCAAGCTACCCACAGGGACTCACTCTAGGCTGGTAAGGGAAATCCAAAATTATATAAAAATCAAAGAGTAACTACAGTAGCGAGACACATACCTGGTAAGGGAAATCCAAAGAGAAAAGGGTGAGGATTCCCTTACCTAAGCAACTAACTATATCACTACTGGTGGTCAAACAAGAACAAACAAAGGTGTAACTAGCACTAGGGTAAAATAGAGAAAAAGGGAGGCGAAGGACATAATACTAGAGATAGGATAGATCTAGTATAAAAGGAAATAGGGAAAAGGAGGGAAAGGGGAAAGGGTAAAAAGGGGAAAAAGGGAAAAAAAGAGAGGAAAAAGGGAATAAACCGGTTGTCCCCTGACAAGTAGCACATTTGCATGTATGTTCCCCAGTTCAATTATTGCACGTCTACTTGATTGATCTACTCTAACTTGACAGCTCATCGTGAACTATCCTGAACAACAACTCCACTTCAAAGTAAGTACTATAAAACTTATTGATTTTGGTTTAAATACACTTCGAAAGAATGTAAAACCATCGGCTGTGATCGACATGAACTGAAAGGTTCATTCGATCCACGAGATAGAATCCTTTCAGAATATCTATGTTTTCAGAACTATGCACCTCTTTGCAAACATTCCAAAAGCCATTCACTTTTACTGTAGGATTCCTATTTGCTTTCGAAGACCATTCTATTAGTATTGAAACATTTTCGAACATTACTACTAACACTATATTCACTTCTAACATTCATCTTTGATAATTGGATTCTGACACAAATGTAAACTGCAGCACAAGAACAAGTAAGGGAAATATTATAATATGATATGAATCACATTCCTTGATCATAACAGACTGATGACATCCAACATCACAGATACATGTCATTGTTAATAAAGAATAAAATGGGAATTTTTTATCTATTTTATTTTGTTGTGTTTGATGTGTTTTTGATGTTTCCTTCAAGTTTGCTCAAGGTGGCTCTTAAGCGCCTAAAGTGTAATCTAAGCGAGATATAAATTCTAGCGCGGGGGATGCGCTGATGCGGAAGCAAAATGTAAGCACTTAAAGTTCGCGTACAGTGACGCGAGCAATAGATAGAGAGATAACTGTAACTTAACAGTTTTGAGATGAACAATGGGTTCAATAGAATGCTTGAATCGATGACGAACGGCCAGTGACGATTCGTTAACAAAGCAAGCGATGTTGAGATATCAAGCAAAGATATAGAGACTGTTCTGAGACTGTGGAGGTTATACTGCCTTTATTCTGGAGAAATTTACAAGCGTACTTATAGGGAGAGCTAGCTATTAATTGTCCTTTGTGTTCCCAAGAAGAATATTGGGGCGATGGAGCGATTCTGGGGTTGCAGACTACATGAGGGAAAGAATACACAAAAAATGTACTAAAACATGTTAAAATATCCGAAACTGATCATGAGGTGGTAGGAGTTGTGGATCATGTGTTTCACTACTATACTGAGTCAAAAGAACAAGAAAAACAATAACAGAAAATCCTGAAACTCCATTTCGAAGCTTTGGGCGCTTGCTTAAATGAAATCGAAGCGATCAGCCTCGTTCGTGGATCGGCGACGGTAGGGGTGATCCAGAATGGAAATAGGAGTGTCGTAAGAGTTGCTGGAAGTGTTTCAAAGCCACGCGGGGCTCGATCGGTGGCTATTGGAGCCCGTTTGTATCCGAAGTGCATATATGCGCACGTTCGTCCCTGCATAGGCCGGGGATCGTTGGCCGGATAGTCCTAGAAATGTAAACAGATTGTATCCTAAGGCCTGAGGCCTTGGATTCTCATTAGTGTGTGTTTTTTATGGATTTTTATTGTTTTATTCTATGCGGCGCTACTGATGCATCAGTAGATTACGTAATGTGGAGCCGCGCGATAAGAGAAAATGGAATAATAAAATAACAATTGTCAGGCTCCTTCAAGAGCAAGCAGCATCTGCTAAGGTCTCAGTCTTATATCACGGGGAAGCTCTAGGTGACAGAGTACGGCACATGGTAATATCTTGTATTTATGTCATAGCCAAAAAGCATTTTCTTGGATGAAAGACGCCTTCTCGGGTGTAGCTCACAATGTTCTTCTAGATCATGATGGACATTAGGCGAAGCTCCAAATCAAAGTCGATCAAAGGGAATAGTGGCAATAATCCCAGCATCCAGCTCGTAGGAGCTGATTAGATTCCACAAAGGTCCTGTTACCATTTTAGTTCCTAGTGAGTAGAATAGACATCCCACCTGTACAGTTCTCTTAAATCTTTGGAGGTATGTCTAGACTGTGGTACCTGCCACTCTAAAGCTCTAATGAGTTTAGGTTTTGGTCTCTCTTTGTTTCCTACTCATTGTTGGTGGGTTCAGTAGTTGTGTCATCGTTTACATTTTTTTTTCCATAGGTCACAACCCACAAATACACATGTACTTATACACATTTGTGGAAGTACTCTCCCATGTTCATATGCTTTTTGTCACTCCCTTCTATTGAATCCAGGTCCTGTGACCTTCCTCTCATGCCCATATGAATATATACAAGAGCTCATCACCACTTGAGGATCACGTCTAGTTAATTTTCCACTGCTACCACACTGCACTGATATAGTAATTGAGGAGGGAATGAGGACTTTAGATATTAACACCAGGCCTTTGTCTTTGAGAATATCAAGCTTTGAGTTCAATAGCCACTAGAAATAGCTATGCAAAACTGGAAATATTTTGCTAAGTCGCATATACTGGCTCATGCACATGTCATATTTCTCATCTTTCTTCTACAGGTCATAGCCAACCAATACAGTGTGTACGTACCATATGCAACCTACATGCTTCTCATGATTCTCCTCTATCAGACCAATGTAACTCTATGATATGGTATGTACATGGGTTGTGCTATATTTTCTGACAAACCATTACCTGGGTCTGAATTTCTCCTTTTCGAGGAGTCAATATCTTTTTCTCGGCTACATGTTTCTCTATCCCTGGCACCACCAATTTGTGAATAAACCAGTATGTGCCTTCCTCCCACCACCTTGAATTCAAGCACACTACTCCTAGTTCTATGTGATGCTCAGGTGGCCTGGTAGTTGAAATAGGGTTTTACTGACATCAGCTTTGGTCAGTCAAATTGGTCAACATGATCTACATCCCACCGTCTCGCCTCCATCATCACATAGATGTGGTATATGGACAGAAGGACAACTCCAGCACGAAGCTCTCTTACCCACCTGATCTATGTATCCCACTCAAGCCTCTCAAACACTGAAACTATATTTAGAGACATAGAGTGGTGAGCGGAAAGCGCAATGGATGGCAAGAGCTGAGACCTTGGCTCACCCCACCCCTTGCATGTAAATTCTCGCAGAGTACGGTTTCTTGCTGTTAAGGTTTTGATATTCAGCCCGAATATCTCTTCCTCTTATCTACGGAGTTTGAATTTACCGTGATGTTTCGCAGTCGTGTGACTCTGTGACCTCAGCTCTTTTCCAAGAGACTGAGGTATGAGTTCAAACTTATTTCCATATTCTAAACAATTATTAACTATTCTTTTAGATAGTCTTTTAGGTAGTTAACTATTTCTAATTGAGCTCTTTTCCAAGAGACTGAGATAGTCTTTTAGGTCCTCATATTTTAACAGGTTATGGGCCCCGGCGACGCTGGGAATTGACCTAGGACATTTGGAACTGAGCCACGGGTGGCACCCGTTGATCACAGCCAAGCCACGGTCCATTGGGACACGAGACATGATGAACCAACGGCTGGACGGTGAGGCTGAACGAAAGAAGGGTAAAAGTGTGACGACTAGCAACTGCCATCCACGACGTGCCGACCGACCTTCGGTTCGAGGGGGAGTTTGGGATACGATGTCGTCCCGAATGTCAGACCGAGTCCATCAAGACTATAAACTGAATATCGTACAGTGAAGTCCATCATGACTATAAACTGATGAACTTGACTTGACCGACCTTCGGTTCGAGGGGGAGTTCTAGATATGATGTCGACCCGAATGTCGTATTGAGTCCATCAAGACTATAAACTGATGAACCCGACCCAAGTCCATCACGACTATAAACTGATGAACCCGACCCGAGTCCATCACGGCTATAAACTGATGAACCCGACCCGAGTCCATCATGACTATAAACTGATGAACCCGACTTGAGTCCATCACGACTATAAACTGATGAACCGACCTTGAGTCCGCTATGACTTTAAACTGGATTGGAGTCCTCTATGACTTTAAACTGGATTGGAGTCCTCTATGACTTTAAACTAGATTGGAGTCCTCTATGACTTTAAACTGGATTGGAGTCCTCTATGACTTTAAACTGGATTGGAGTCCTCTATGACTTTAAACTGGACTGGAGTCCTCTATGACTTTAAACTGGATTGGAGTCCACTATGACTTTAAACTAGATTGGAGTCCTCTATGACTTTAAACTGGACCAGAGTCCTCTACGACTTTAAACTGGATTGGAGTCCACTATGACTTTAAACTGGATTGGAGTCCTCTATGACTTTAAACTGGATTGGAGTCCACTATGACTTTAAACTAGATTGGAGTCCTCTATGACTTTAAACTGGACCGGAATCCTCTATGACTTTAAACTGGATTGGAGTCCTCTATGACTTTAAACTGGATTGGAGTCCGCTATGACTTCAAACTGAGCACAACTACCATGGACAAGCAACACAACAAATCGGCAACCCGTACTATCTACGCACACGGTGTACGCGCAACTGTTATGACCCATGTTCGCGCATTCTCATTCCCGTGCACTTTGTTCAGCGCACTTGCCCTCATATATCACGCTCATTCGCGCTGGTTCACACTCGTCTGCCCCTTGTCCTCATATGCTCACACACGTTCACAAAAAGAAAGACAATATTGCAAGCCTTGAAGGGGTGTGTTTATACACTCAAGCGTTCCCTGAAACACCGCGCACGTTCACAATATCTGCGATATGTTCTACCTTTCCTACATGTACCCACAATTCATCGCGAGCAGCTACATACGCACTCGCAGTCTCACGTCACACACATTCGTCGTATCACTCGCAATCTCATTCACGCGCACACACACTCGCGCTCTCACATTTTTCCTGTGCGCACTCGCACCGAACACGTCGCGCCTCGTTTCCGCATCACATCACGCCACACCATTATTCGTTGCGTCGTTCTAGAGTCACACCGCTATTCCGACCCGTCTACACCACTATAGCCTTTTGCAGCCATCATCATCTGATCCTTGTAATTTTCAACTGCTGGGAGAACTGCTTCAAATGCAGCCAACACATCAAACCATTGAAGATGGAATAGATGATTCGGACTGAGGGGGAGTGTTAAGGTTTTGATATTCAGCCCGAATATCTCTTCCTCTTATCTACGGAGTTTGAATTTACCGTGATGTTTCGCAGTCGTGTGACTCTGTGACCTCAGCTCTTTTCCAAGAGACTGAGGTATGAGTTCAAACTTATTTCCATATTCTAAACAATTATTAACTATTCTTTTAGATAGTCTTTTAGGTAGTTAACTATTTCTAATTGAGCTCTTTTCCAAGAGACTGAGATAGTCTTTTAGGTCCTCATATTTTAACACTTGCAACAATGAACTTTCGGAGTAAATGAGTCAAGGTGTCAGTCATTTTCACCCTCCAGCACCCCCAACTTTCTTTGTAAAGTCGTATCTTACACGTGCAAGTATTTGTGGACATTACAATTCATCAGGAAACAGTGATACGGAGAAGGATGTCTTAAGGGACATATGAATCACATTGTGTTAACACAGGCATTAACCAGAACTCTACAAAATTCATGCTAATTGGGACAACTTTGTTCAGATCTGGACAGCCTAAGGTGAGATGGGCTCCGAGCGTACCTTGGACATCATAAAACCCTAACCTAAGCATGTGAAACATCATCATTCACTTGATCTACACTTCTCTTCTTGATGGATGACAGTCTTTGAAACCTAGATCTGAAACATGCATGCCAAGAACTCATATGAGGCCCTATATTATTAAGCAAAAATCATCAGCACAAAGTGAACAGCAAGTGAACAGAACCAGGTCGATCAAACAAGCGACTGGCCACATCAAATGATGCCCATACTCACGATGATTAAAGACCCATTTCACCACTCGGGTCCCTGTGATATTCGTGCTCACTCCTCCATTCAAGGTAGCTCTTAATATCAGAATATGCGAGGGATACCAACAGATGAGACACCTTCCTTCAGTTTCCATGTCTTTCTTCTTTTATTGGTCAACCTTCAACATCCAGAGATAGAATGCAGATCCATCCAAGCACCAATAGCCATCCAACATCATGAACTTGATGTCAACAATGATGCTCTATAAATATCATCTTGAGAAGCAGAAGCATCAGATCCTGCTCAAATGCTGACTAACTTGCAAGGTCGGTCAGGTCCACGAAAAATAATGAACTCTCCAATAAGGCTGCTTTCCATTATCAATTCCAAAAAATGAAAGCTATCCTGGCCCTCGAATTTACACACCTCTCGAGGTGATGCCTCCAGTAGCAGGAGGAAGACGGCACTGCTAGATAATGAGACTATGAGGACTCTGAAACAGAAAAGAGACGTCCTTTCTTTTTCAATCGGGATTATTGAGCGTCGATAGCCATGGGGATAGCTACAGGAAAGTGCAGATAAGGGTCATTCACTCCAGCATCTCGGCTCGTCTAATAGTAGGTTGGCGCCCAATGTGTCCTAGGGTTAGGGCGGTAGTCAGGGTAGGGGCTCAACCGATATCAGCTCTGGTCAGTCCCATTCGTCTACCGGAGCTGATGTCGGTTAAATATCTACGTCTAATTAGCCGCTGGTGTCCCTATGTGATGAGGAGTACTGATGTTTTTAGAGCCAGTGGTAGCGAGAGGAGGAAGAGTAGTTGTCTGTCTAGAAACCAGTGATGCCCGGGATAGAGATGCGTAGCTGAAAAAAGACATGCGCCACCATAAAAGGAAAAAAATAGATAGGAAGAGAAGAAGAATCTGTCAGTGATTAGTTAGAATATATTTGAAATGCAATGTTGTGCACATGTTATAGCATATTGTTCCGATACAGGGAACCACAGGCAGTATCAGCGTAGGGTACATCCACGATGGTGTATAAGTACAGGTTTATTCATGGGAGGTGACCTGTAGAAAAACAAGTTGTGAATGATGAGACGTGGATGAGCCAGTCTCGGCACTTGCCAATATACATCCACTTTTGTATAGCTATCACTCGTGTCTATTGAACTCAAGTATTGCCGGGACAAACGCTCTGTGTGAATGTCCGAAGTCCTCATTCTGGCATCTATCTTCCTACTACTCTGACGGTGCATCCTGATCGCAGATGGGGCTCAACGTCAACAAGACCTTGCGCATATGGAAAGTCATATTCAACTCGCTGCGAGACATGCGTCCAAATATTCAGTAGAATCCAAATTTTACCTCAGCGGGATGCTTGTCCTACTCACGGTCGTGATCGGACAATAGGAACTTTTCGCGGAGTCTAATCGGCT
>QMFG01002107.1:0-28310 GCA_003314545.1 Ramaria sp. MG151 | reverse complement strand
GTCAGATTCAAGAACGCGGTTGCACATACACCCCACGATAATACAACGGACCCGTCTAGTAGCTTGGCGCTCATGATGGGGGTAGATTGTGCCTCAACAAAGGAGCCTAGGGTAATGCATACCGGAGGGATATGAGTGGGTAAATCTCTTGTGAGTAGAGAAACCACTGCACCTTCCATGACAAACACGAGGTGTTCTGCCAGTACTGGGCCTGGACGGCGAATGATGAGTCCAGACCCCATTCGCATCCCTGGTCCTTGCGATGAAAATACTTGATATTACCGATCTGGGTGAGTGGATAGAGCATAAATTACTACAAAAACAATAGTGTTGGTTAATTCATTGTAAAGAGAAAGAGATATCGTAGTTCCTACTCACCTAAGGATGTAGAGGGTCCAGCAAGCGAGAAGGGTGTGTTTAAAGTCGTCCATTTCAAAGAGCTGCCGGAGGCAATGGCGGTGGGGTGGACTGCAAAATGGTGTTAATGGTAATGACGAAGTGAGGAAGGAGAGGACCGAGGAAGCGACGTCTGGGCTGGTATTCGCTACTTTTAGCGACTGATCAGAATCCCGAGGTAGGCAACTGGAAGAAAACCACCTGTGAGGGTTTCAGTAACCGGCGTACACACTGGCCGATGCAATGTTGTGAGACCTACTTTTGGCAACTGAAGAGAATGCCGAGGTGGCCAGCCTGAAGAAACCAACCTGTGAGGGTCTCAGTGGCTCGCATACCACCCTGGCCGACGCAAAGTTGGGAGACATACTTTTGGAGACTGACAAGAAAGCCGAGGTAGCCAGCTGGAAGAAAACAACCTGTGAGGGTTTCAGTGATCGGCATGCATCCCATCCGACGCAAAGTCGAGAGACTTACTTTCTTTCATAAACCGACTCGTAGGAATCAAAGTCGTCCCTCCTATCGCTCAGATGGGCGCAGCCTCTAACATGGTCCACTGTCCCAAACGCTGAGAACCAGCGCGATATCGACAAAGAGAAAGGGCAGCAAATACACGAGGAGCAAGCCATGTTGCTTCTTCAGCAGAGACGTGAGTGTGGACTAGAAGTAGAATGTAAAGAAAAGAAGTCAGGCCCCAGAGCTTCGTGAAGATGGAGCAGAGTAGAAGAGCATCAAGACACCGGCAAGCCGAGGGAAGTAATTAGGAAGTCCCATGGTGCATCAGAGGTTTCACTTGGAGAGATGGCAGAAGACAATGCGAAGTAAGGAGAAAGTAGCTGAGATGAAGCTGCTCCGACGGCAGAGGGATACAGATGGAAGATACAGAGAATAGGCTATAGATACAGTGTAGACGAGCAATCAACGCTACAGAAAAGGGCGCAGGCAAAAAGAGCAGGCAGAGCGATAACTAGAAGTACCTCTAGCATCGCTGATTTGAAGCTGTTGCGACGGCAGAGAGATACGGACAATAGGGTGTAACACCAGCATAGCCAAAGACTCAACATGAAAACAACAGACGCAGGTAGATTGAGCGGACACCAGAGACAGAAAAGGCTGCAGACAGACGGAGCAGACAGAGTAATAACCAGGCAGACATAAACGGACACAGATGGAGCAGACAAGGGGAATAACCAGACAGACAGATAAGGATGCACACAGACGGAGCAGAGAGAGTAATAACCAGACAAACAGAAACAGATGTAGACCGAGCTGACAAGAGTATTAACCAGACAGCCAGAAAATGATGCAGACAGACAGAGCAGACAAGAGTAATAACCAGACAGCCAGCCATGGACGCAGACAGACAGAAAAGGATGCAGACAGAGCAGACCAGAGTAATAACCAGACAGGCAGGAACAGACACAAACAGAGCAAATAGAGTGATAACCAGCCAGACAGAAAAGGATGCAGACAGACAGAAGACAGATTAATAACCAAAGAGACGTCGTGGACAAGGTGTAGCAGCAGCATGGCCAAGAATTTAAAAGACAGGAAATATGGCACTGAGACAGAGAAGCTGCATTGATAACCAGAGATGGCTCGATGAGATGAAGCTGCTGCGATGGCAGTAAGATCGGGAATAGGGTGTAGCATCAGCGCAAGCAAAGAGATGACGTGACAGTAAAAGACCCAGATAGGCAAACCAGCTAGAGTTATAACCCAAGGCAACACTACCATAGCTGAGATGTAGCTGCTGCCACAGTGCCTCTGCACCCGCACTTTCCTGATAGTCAGATGAAGCCGCGATGGGGTTGGTGCGGTGATAATAGCCAGACGTGGTAAATGGAACGACAACTAGCTGTAGCACTGGCATGGCTGGGTGCCAATGGAGTCGACGTGGCAGCAAAAATAAAGAAAAGACGATATCAAATGTGGCTGGAGCATGTCCAAGATAGAGTTGCAAAGGAGGTGGAGTCGATGAGGGAACCAAAGAAAGCAGACTCAAAAGCAGACAGATCGATGGTCAGGTGAGGCTCTAGCATGAAAGGTGTTACCTCAACCCAATCAAAATGTCAAAATGTCAGTGTAGGGTGAAAAATTTATAGTTCGGACTTAAGGGAGGAGAGCAGTTCATGTGTGCTTGAGGTCCTGTTGTCTCGGTATCACCAGATATGCACCGTTATCCGCTTTGGATAGGAAGTGGTATAATAGACGCGAGGAGAAGAATCAACAAGAAGAATGCGAATGGCCCGCAGTTTGGGGCGAGAATGCAAGGAGAGTCGAGTGCAGTGGCAAGGAGGTGGGGTAGAAAGGATCAAAAGGCAAGGGAACGGGACATAAAGTAGAAAGAGAGCGGGAGAAAGATGAAAATAAAGGCGAAGCCGGAGAGAACAAAGAAGGGGTGAAAATATGTTTGAAGATGAGGAGAGCGAGTGGCAGTGACAAGTGAAGATACAAGATATTACCACGTGCCGTACTCTGTCACCTAGAGCTTCCCCGTGACATAAGACTGAGACCTCAGCAGATGCCACTTGCTCTTGAAGGAGCCTGACAATGACATATATCTGTGACGTTTGATGTCATCAGTCTGTTATGATCAAGGAACGTGATTCATATCATATCTTAATATTTCCCTTTCTTGTTCTTGTGCTGCAGTTTACATTTGCTTTGCTGCTATGGAACTCGGCTGTGATCAGAATCAGTACCTGCTCTGGATTCAAATGATATGCAACTCTTGCGATGTCTACTTTCAGAACTGCCAAAGTGCGATGGACATCGGGCGAAGTTTGGAATTTGAAGTCTGAATATTGGGAATAACGGTGATAAGCCATGTGTCCGGACCGTGGGAGGTTAATCCCTCAATGGTCTTCTCACTGTTTTTGATCCCTATTGTCGCCAATTTGCAGGCAGAGTCACAAGACATACAACCTCCTGTAAGGACTAAAATATGATCAGTATTACACAGCTAAGCTTCTCGTAGAAGCCGCATATCAGCGCTAAAAGTGAGACGCTGGCCGCGTCTATAGACCACTTCTCCCGGCATGTTCCGAATTCGAAATTTGAATAGCGGTGAGGAGCCAAGCGTCCGGTCCGGAGCCAAATAGATTCCGCGAAAGGTGACTCTCGGCTGTGATCGGATCAGTACGTGTTCCGGATTCGAATGATACGCGACTCCTTTCACAACGTTTACATTCAGAACCGCCAAGGTACCATGGACATCGGGCGACGTTCCGAAGTCCAAGTTTGAATGAGGGGGAATAGCGGTGATAAGCCATGACCGTGGGAAGTAAATTCCGCAGTTGGTCTTCTCTATCATTCCACAGGCAGAGTCAGAACACACAAGACATACCTAAACAGAACTAAATTATACATTTATAGACTGCGTCCCCAGGCATGTTCTGAATTCGGGAATGCCGGTGACGAGCAAAGTGTCCGGTCCAAGCCAATTTGATTCCGCGAAAGGCTATTTTCTTAGGGTTAGGACTAAACATACATACCTCTTCGTCTTCACGTTTCCCGTATTTGTCCCACAGTTTTCTTAGATGTTGCGCCAATGGAATAACCGAACAGTTATTTTATCATTATTTCCATTTGCTCTAGTGCAAACACATCCCCACAGCGTGGCACGTTGGTATGTCGAGAACGCGCCCATATTTCATGAGCCAGTGGGGTACTAGCACCAAGGTACGATTCATTTCATGTCCGCATCGCTCCATTTCACATCCACTTGACATCTTTCTCAATTTCTCTGTACAGGTCACAGACCACAAATATACTGTGTATGTACTCTATGCAATCCGGATGCTTCTCGTGAATTGCCTCTATCCAAACAAGTAATTCTATGCTATTATCTGTGCACAGCTCCTGCTGTATCTTCCAATTAATCACCAACTGACTCCAATTTTCTCCTCTGACAGTGAGTGTCTTTTCTTGGATACATGTCTTTATCCCTGGAACCGCTTGTTTATAAATAAACCTGTATGCGTCTTCTTCCCAGCACTGTTGACTCTAAACACACTACTCAGTAGATACGACGCTCAGGTGTTGGTAGTCCAAACATGGAATTCACCCGACATCATCTCTGGTCAGTCCATTTGCCTACATGGTCTACATCCCACTGTCTCACCTTCGTCTCCACATAGGTCCTCGTGTGGCCGTATTGACTGATGCCAATGAGTGCGCAAGATGAATATGGTTAGTGGTATTTCCTTCTCGTTGTCGTGACTAGGGGTAATGCCGAATTTCGACTGCCACAGATGAGTTCATAAGAATGTGAGGCAAGATCCCGACCGAGAAAAACACCAATAGCAAACTCGGAAATGGATGAGGGGGTCAAGATGTTTGCGACATTAATGATGGGACATTATTTCGTGATTGCTTGTCACTGGGGATAACAGCTTCAGATTCAATGGCCACACCGGTCAAGAATGGTGAGAGGAAAGCACACATAGGTGGAAAATGAGACCTTACGACCCACACCTTGCATGTACATTCTCGCGAGTGTGCCCTACTTGCTTTGCTATTTCATATCTTACAGGCACAAATAATTGGGGAAATGGGGACTCATCAGGAGAGATAAACATAGAGAATATCTTGCATAAGTTGCTCAGGTACATGAAATAAGTGATGAACTCACCACGAAGAATCCCGCTACCACAGCGATTCCTTCCAAATTCCTTAGTCATCAGGATTCACTGTCAGTAAAAGCATTCCGGAAACAAAGTCTTTAGAATACTGGGACATGGAAGCCCAGTTTTTGAGGTGATGGCTCTAGGCTTTGGTAGGCGACACCGCGGGAAGAGGGAAAGGATGTTGAAGCTGTTGCGTGAAAATAGTTCAAACTTGGCTTTGGGATAGCCGCTGGGCTAGCGCTTGACACCTCTGAATACACTTGCTATTATTAGAATAATTCAGTGACAGTCTTGTCACGTGGGTGCACGCGTGGTGGCTTCCCTAATGCACCCGCCACAACCGTTTGGTTCAGTCTCTGCATCAACCTACGAATACACTTGTACATTTATGGAAGTACTATGCTGTTCATGCTTTTGTGGTCTGCTTCTGTCCGATCCTGGTCCTGTGTCTTTCCGTTCGCACCATATGAATCTGCACAAGGGCTTGTCACGGTTTGAAAGTGGAAATATTTTGGTAAGTGCCGAGACTGGGCAGTAATGGACATTGGGACTAAATGAGTGATGCTGCAGACCATATTAGCCTTCGAGAACCCTAACTTTGCGGTCTCGCATCCTACAAGCGCAATCATTGAAGATGTTGCGACTCATCAGGTGACACGGACACAAAGGACAGACATCTCGCTAAACAAGTCATGTTTGTTGGCAATATGCATTGTGCACGCCAGAGTCAGAAGGTCGGTAGAGTAGCAGCGAGGTTCATTGCATCGTCGCCTGATTTGGAAATGGGTAGCTGAGATGTAGGTACAGATGAGATGGAATGCACTCTATATTTGGAGGGTCAGTCGAATTCGGCGATGTCAACTATATTATCGCCAGCTGATGCGCGCCGTGCAGCGTAGTGTCTAATTCCAATGACCATGTGGTTCAGACCTGAATGACAGCCACATGGGGTGCATTAATTTTGGCAGACTCTAGATCACACTGAATCATTGAAGCTGAAGAAGAACCCTGAACTTGGAGATGATTCATACCGAGACAGCGACTCATCTCGTCAAACAACCCCCATCAAGAGAAAGATCGCATGTTACGCAAGGTTCTGTATGTATCGTTAACTTTCCATTCCAAAAGAGACGTCTGTAGAGTTATTTCCGCTGGGGATTCTCTCATAGGGTTAAGCTAATCCACAGACAGATACTGAAGATACTGTCACAGGCTGGGTGATGTCAGAATATACAAGACAAACAAATACGGGGTCTAACTCGGAGAGTCACAGAGGTAGGTGAACGAGCGATTGACTTACCACGAAGAACGCTTCCCCGTACCCCAACAGTGCCGTCATCCACCACAATACTGTAGCCATTGGCACCCATATTCTAACCATCCCCGAAGCCAGTTCTTTAAACCGACAACAATAGGTATACTTGACCCCGGAATCCACCCTTTTCTCAGGATAATGCATCTAAAGTCCGCAGCGAGACGATACCACCAGAAAAAGTGGGATGATAGATAAGGAGATGTCAACTTTGAATATCATGTAAGAGCTCTGCGGTATTGGTGAACATTGAATTCAATAAGGGATTGTGGAATGGAGTAATGTGGACATGAAATGAATGGTACCTTGGTGCTGGTATCCCACTGGCTTGTAAAGTATGGGCGCGTTCTAGACATACCAACGTGCCACGCCGTGGGGATGTGTTTGCACCAGAGCAAATGGAAATAATGATAAAATAACAATTATTAGGTTGTTCCATCGGCGCAACATCTAAGAAAACTGTGGGACAAATACGGGAAACGTGAAGACAAAGAGGTATGTTCAGCTCTAACCCTATGACAATAGCCTTTCGCGGAATCAAATTGGCCTGGACCGGACACTTGGCTCGTCACCGGCATTCCCGAATTCAGAACATGCCTGGGGCGCAGTCTATAAATGTATAATTTAGTTCTGTTTAGGTATGTCTTGTGTGTTCTGACTCTGCCTGTGGAATGATAGAGAAGACCAACTGCGGAATTTACTTCCCACGGTCATGGCTTATCACCGCTATTCCCCCTCATTCAAACTTGGACTTCGGAACGTCGCCCGATGTCCATGGTACCTTGGCGGTTCTGAATGTAAACGTTGTGAAAGGAGTCGCGTATCATTCGAATCCAGAACACGTACTGATCCGATCACAGCCGAGAGTCACCTTTCGCGGAATCTATTTGGCCGCTATTCCCTTATTCAAACTTCGACTTCGGAACTTCGCCCGATGTCCATCGTACCTTGGCGGTTCTGATTGTAAACGTCGCGTATCATTCGAATCCGGAGCACGTACTGATCCGATTACAGCCGAGGGTCACCTTTCGCGGAATCTATTTGGCTCCGGACCGGACACTTGGCTCATCACCGCTATTCAAATTTCGAATTCGGAACGTGCCTGGAAAAGTGGTCTATAGATGCGGCCAGCATTTCACTTTTAGCGCTGATATGTGGTTTCTACGAGAAGCTTAGCCGTGTATAGCCAACTAATACTGATCATATTTCAGTCCTTAAAGGCATAGAAAAAGGTTGTATGTCATTGTAACTCTGCCTGAAAATTAGCAACAATATGGATCAAAAACAGTGAGAAGACCAATCCCACGGTCCAGAAACATGGCTTATCACCATTATTCCCAATATTGGTTAGCTTGGCATTCTGATCAGTAAAGTTGCGAATTCCAGCCCAGATGTTGTCTGTGGATCCGCCGTGCAGAGCATACCCCAACCCTTCCCCAGTCCTCTCCTCCCTCTCAGCGACAGACATCGGCATTACGCTTAGCACCACCTTTCCACTGCCACCGCCATTGCCTCTGGCGGCTCTTTGAAATGGGTGAATTTAAACACACCTTCTCGCTTGGTGGACCATCTACATCCTTAGGTGAGTAGGAACTACGATATCTCTTTCTCTTTACAGTGAATTAATTAAGCCTATTGTTTATGTAGTAATTATGCTCTATCCCACTCACCCAGATCGGTAATATCAAGTATTCTCATCGCAAGGACTAGGGATGCAAATGGGGTCTGGACTCATCATTCGCCGTCCAGGCCCAGTACTGGCAGAAAACCTTGTGTTTATCATGGCAGGTGCAGTGGTTTCTCTACTCACAAGAGATTTACTCACTCATATCCCCCCGGTGTGCATTGCCCCAGGCTCCTTTGTTGAGGCATCATCTACCCCCATCATGAGCACCAAGCTACTAGACGGGTCCGTTGTATTATCGTGGGGTGTATGTGCAACCGCGTTCTTGAATCTGATGCTGCTTCTCCTGGAGTCGCACCTCATGAGCCGGCAGTCATGGTCCCATGCTACCAGAGACATGTTCTGCTCAGGGGGCTGTCATATAACCTTGTCCTATTCGGGTATGAGGCTTGTGTGCTTGGAGTTACATTCACGTTACAAATCTCCTTGCAAGATGTATATTAATATGGGTGACTTGCTGGTCCCTGGTAAGTCATAACATCACAGTTTAGGTGGATATGAAAAACCACCGTAGCCTTTTGACTTGCAGGTATTTGCTACCTTATTTTTTTAAAGACTGAAATAAAACTTTATTTATTTCTTGAATAGCGAGTGCCGCTGAAGATGTGCGACAGACGCAAACCCCGATTGATGATCTAGAGATCTCGTGATCAATTTAGATCGTAATAGCACCGGGAGTCAAAGGACTCGGTAATTCGGCCTGGCTGATGGGTCGATGAAAGAACGCCGATAGTTCGTTGTGCGAAGGATCGGTGTGATGTACATAGCAAGAATAGAGTAGGAATATCGATATATCAAAAGAAAATCGATAAGTCCCGAGGAGATTGCAGATAAGAGGCAACTACAAGACAATTTGATGGAAAGACTTAAAACAAGGAATGTGGTGAACAGATTTCACAATCAGTTACATATTTTCGTACTACATTGGCAGTACTTATACAAGTATTCATGACTAAATGACAACGAGACACGGAACAGTTAACTAGGGGATTTTTACATGTGTTAAGGTACTGGATAAGCGGCTATATATTCAGAAGGGTGGATTGGATATGAGAACGCAGGGTCGAGGGTAGATAGATTGGAAACTATACTAGGGGTTTGGGGCATGTGATTGTGGAGTAGGATATGAGACAGGGTAGAGGGGAAATATAATACAATAAAAAAATAGAAAAAATAGAAGTGGGCGGCACCTGACATATCAACTGATATCCCCTGAATTTCCATCGACTCGTGATTGGATAAATACCCATGCATCACGGAATTGAGGATGGGGTACTGTCTCAGAGGTGAGATAAAGCATTTCAGATGTGTCTGAGCCGCATCATCGGTGATGCTGCTCGGTCTCGTATGCCCGGGATTATTTGTCTTCTTATCTCGTTGGGAATTCAAAGGTCTTCATTGGTGGGTTGTTTTGATATTTTTGTATATTGTTTGGTCACGTAAATGACCGCATATATTGGCGAATGCTACGGCGTCTGATGTTCGCGTCGATTATGTAATCTGTGAACGGGCGATCAGACGTCGTATAATATAAATGACATATTTGACCACTCGAATGGTTTCTCATTCTACACCCTACATCTGTCTCTCTCCTCAGAGCCAGATGAAGGTGATGGAAGCTGCTGTGGATGTTTTCCAAAACGATCTTCAAATGAAGGGGTCTATGTAGACCAAGGTGCCATCCATAAGCTCCCGGGCTCTGACAGCTGCAGAACAAAAAAAGGGTGGATCACATTTTGACGGCAGTGGATGATTGGGCAGAAAGAAACTACCAGGGTGCCTCGCTATGTATTGTTCTGGGGCAGCTGTGTACGGAGCTGTATTCAACGCCGCGAATTACTCGGAGGTATCCCCAGCTACCCATGAAGCCTTACTCGGCAGGTGGTAGGGATTCCCCGACGGATTCAGTCAGCAGGCTCATTACGGCCAACCCCCAGGTACTACAAATACGTGTACTACATGTTCAGCGTCACAGTATGACTCTATAAGCAGCTAAACACACCCAATCACTCAAGTTCCCTATATTCTTGTCGGCTGCAGAATGACAAAACCTAGAACATAGTTGGGACCCGTAGAAGGTTGTGCAGAAAGGACCTAGGAGTGTGGCTTGCAATAAATTGGTTCAGGGGGGAGCTGTGCATGGAGCTGCTGGGTGAAGGAAGTGAGTGTTTTGGCGGTTTTTGTCCCCCGTTTATCGCATTGAAACCCTGTGCCACGCACAAGATCGGTCATCACAATGGATAAAATTTATTCTCTCCCCCCGCTCCATCTCCCAAAATGACTGACTTTTACATGCGACGCACAAGCCGATGCTGTGGCTCGTATCAGCAATTCGAGTGTCTCAGGCGGTCTCACGGTGTCAAGATCATCCCTTTGCTGCAATTGATTTGAAAAACTGCACTCCTCTCCAGCTCAATCTCCTCCTCCAGGTATGACATCCCGAATACCAGAGCCAACCCAGACGTCATCTACGGATCCGCCGTGCAGACTGTTATGGTCACTGTGACCTCACAGTTTCAGCGCCTTCCGCAGTAACCGACGTTTCCTCCGGCGCTAATGCCACTCCCACTCCCAGCGTTGACTCCCTCCTCTCCCACGGGTGCCAGAACCGCGCTTCAACAACATGGCGTTCACCCAATTGATTATTCCTTGAGGACCTGAGAAGTTACCGCTTAAATATATGGACTACACTATTATAACATGAAAGCAAAATAGCTCTTGTTAAAATTTTTACGAGTATCCGGTAACTATGTACACATGCTATGGGAAAGATAGGGCGAAATAGAACGGCACAGCCATGCGTAGGCCTCCGAAGCTGGGCACCCAGTGTTTTCCCAGCGCTACGTTACTCACAGCACAGCCTCTCTTGAGCTGTTATCTTCCTCCACCTGTGACCGCCACAGAGTCAATCTTTCATATCGCCACGGTGTACTACACGAAATGGACATCTCAACCGATCTCCTCCGCTTATCAGGAACAGTGGCCCTCGTTCCAGGGCTCAGTGCCGCTTTCAAGCTGGCCATGCTGATTATACAAACCGTTCAGGTATGTTACCTCTGCGCGTTCATATCCTTTGCTAACGTTGTTTGCATTCGCAGATCTCCAAGAGGAACACGGCACGACTGCAATGCTTGAGCCACTTCATCGCAGACTGTCTGGTCACCATTGCGGAAAATATGGACGGAAAATGGGACGCTGCTCCAACTGCGCTCAAGACGAAATCTGACGAGTTTGAAGTGTATGTTCCTGCCTTCAAGTCAGTTTGTGTTGGATATTTATGCATTTCGGTGGAATGGTAGGATATTAGAAGATGTTCTCAAGGTTGTGAAAAGGGCGGCAGCTTCGTCGACTGTGAAGGCGTTTTTCAACGCAGGAGATCGTGAGTTCGATATCACGATGCTGGAGAAACGACTATCAGACACTCAGAGATCGATTCTGGTGAGCGGATAACAGACATAAATGCAAAGTTAGCACTCACTCCGAGAACATAGCTTCTATTGGGCGTGGATGCTTCAATGGCAGTGAGCCCAGTCTCCACATTTACTCCTCCACTTCCAGTTCAATTAACATGGATCCACAGCTCCAAAATATTACAAGAGCGATGAGTTCACATGAGGCTGTTGTAAACGCAATGTACAACCAGGTCCTGCGTCTCGGAGATCTCAATATCTGCCGGCATTCAATAATAAACGACCCCGATGCACGTATTAATGATTTTTCAGGAGGTCCCCCCATGCTGACGGATATCCGAATCTAGATTCGCACGTACACAAGCGATGACATTGTCGTCTTCGAGACAATCGGCCAATATCGAGTCTCTCTACGTTCTCAACGTTCTCAACGACACCCGAGTCCCGGTTCAATAGAACAGTGTTGGTGAAAAACTACAACGGTATGCCGTCTCCCGGGAAGACAGATCTTGTAAGCCCCTTTTTTGAGATTTTAGGCTGTTTATCTCAATTCCTCAGTTTCTGGAAAATCTCAATAATCACCGACACATTCGGTAAGTCTTGCTTGGTTGAGAGAACGCCAAGAGTTGACTTTCGAGCGTTCACAGGAGCCCTTACTTATTGCAGCTTGTTGGAGGGAGCAGAGACACAGCCAGCATCCCATTTCAGGTGTATCACATGCCCGGTGATCATCTTGAGAATTTAAGAAGTTGGTTTGAACGTACACTGTCTTCCAATCCGGTAGAGGCAATTTATGGCATGTATGATATGGTTTGTCGCCGCACACAAATATGAGCTTACATATAACTAACGCATGTTAGAGCAGCGAACATCTCTCGGCGTATGCCATATTCTTAAGTTCTCATTTGGATGTTTAAAGATCAATTATTAGGCCTTGACTGAGTTCCAGCAGTTAGGATCAGGGTGCTTTCCTTCCCATCCTTGGTTTCTGGTAGTGGATCACTGTTGTTTAATCTACTCCTAGCTGGCATACTCAAGGCCCAAGGTCTTTATGTTAGTGTTCAACACGGCCGCAATGGACATCAGTGGAAGCTAATGTATGCGGGAGAGCTATCATGTGAAGAAGAAGATGAGGTAAGTTGTGCAGTATGGAGTTCCCCGCTTCCAGTTCAATGAACATGGTTTCGCAGCTCCAAAATATCACAAGAGCGATCAGCTCGCAGGAGACCTTTGGACAAGCGACATACAATGGGGTCCTGCGCATCGAGGATCTGATTCGCCACAGGACCCCTACAACGTCTGCAGGGTGCGACGACCCTGATGCTCGTATTAAATGTAATTCCAGATAGTCCCCGCGCGCTGATGCATCTTAACATCTAGATACATACTTACACATGGGATGACATTGTCCTTTTGGAGACAATCGGTCAATATCGAGTCTCCCTACGTTCTCGACCTGCCTGTTCTGTCATAGTTGAGCTGCAGAAGGCAAAGCGTTAGGATAATAGAACGGTGTTGGTGAAAAACTACTACGGTATACCGTCTCCCGGGAGGACAGATCTTGTAAGGCGCCCTTTTTTGAGATCTTAGGCTGCTTATCTCAATTCCTCAGTTTCTGAAAAATCTCAATAATCACCGACACATTCGGTAAGTCTTGCTTGGTTGAGAGAACGCCAAGAGTTGACTTTCGAGCGTTCACAGGAGCCCTCACTTGTTGCAGCTTGTTGGAGGTAGTAGAGCCGCAGCCAGCATCCCGTTCCAGGTGTATCACCTGCCTGGAAATCACCTTGAAAGTTTACAAAGCTGGCTTGAGCGGACACTGGCTTCAAATACAGTAGAGGCTATTTATGGTATATTTGATATGGTTTGTTGTTGTACCCAAACAGGAGGTTCTAGATAACTGAGGCATATTGGAGCAGCGAACATCTCTGAGGGTATGCCAGGTTTTTGGGTTCTCATTCAGCTATTTAATGAACCAATAATTAGGCTTTGACTGAATTCCAGCAGTTCAGAACAGACTGCTTTCCTTCCAATTTATGGGCTCTGGTAGTGAACTGTCATTGTTTTAACTACACCTAGCTAATCTGCTAAAGGCCGAAGGTCTTTATGTTAGTGTTAAACATGGCCACTATCGACCTCAGTGGAAGCTGATATATGGGGGCGAGCTATCATGTGAAGAGGACGATGAGGTAAGTTGTGCGGTGTTGAGTTGACCCAGTCGTGGTAACGCGACATGTTAGCCCAATGTTTATAATAGTATGTGGGCATCGATTCCGAGGTTAGTATGTGTTATCATGATCCCTACTAGGTTGGTGCTGACTGTTCACCACAGCAACATATCCTACAGCCGCAACCCGGCGACATCGATAGCATATAGTTTGTGTGACTCATTACAGCGACTGCCGAGCTCCGATGACCTCTTGAATATTCTCCAATGTGGCTATGACGATCTCAGCCTTCCGATGCTTGGGGCTGCATTCTTCGAGCGAGGCTGGCTAGCTCCGAGTACGTACGATGTCCGTCCCACCGGCCCGATGGGATTGGGAGACATTGGTTACGTCACAGAAGCTGGTGACTTTGTGGTTGTTGATAACATTCACCACTCGTTGCAAGCTCAATCTGGGGCACTCTCGTGGAGCGTGCGTCCGGGGTATCTAAGTGGCAATGAGTTCCTCGATCACATTCCTGCAGCAGATATAGTGAGCAACGGTGGTCGCCCGTGCCAAAGACGACGGCAAGTTCACTCTCTCGTTTATGACCCGATTCATTACATCCTCTATCCCAGACTTTTCCCCCTCACAATCCCCGCAAGTGTGGTCACGTGGTTTTATTTATCATATGACAATCTTGATGAGATGCATGCATGGGATGTGTTGCATGACTTCGCTCCCTCGATCATCGCCCAGCATGGGCTCTCGATTGCCCCACACGAGTTGAAACTGTTATTTTATTATTTCTTTTTCTCCCACCGCGCGGCTTTGCATTACGTAATCTACTGATGCATCAGTAGCGCCGCCTAGAATAAAACCAATAAAAACCAATAAAAACAAGTACTAATGTCAATCCAAGGCTTTGAGCCTTAGGAAATTATCTGTTTACATCTTTAGAATCATTCGGCCAACGATGCCCGGCCCATGCAGGGACGAACGTGCGCATATATGCGCTTCGGACACGAACGGGCTTCAATAGCCATCGATCGAGCCCCGTGTGGCTTTGAAACTCTTCCAACAACTCCTATGACACTTCTATTTCTATTCCGGATCACCCCTATCGTCGCCGATCCACGAGCGAAGCCGATCGCTTCGATTTCATTTAATCAAGCGCCCAGAGCTTCAAAATGGAGTTTCAAGATTTTCTGTTATTATTTCTCTTGTTCTTTTGATTGAATATAGTAGTGAAACACATGATCTACAATTCCTACCACCTCACGATCAGTTTCAGGTATTTTAAACATGTGTTAGTACATATTTTGTGCATTCCTCCCCTCATGTAGACTGCAACCCCAGAATCGCTCCATCGCCCCAATTTTCTTCTTGGAAACACGAAGGACAATTAATAGTTAGCTCTCACTATAAGTATGCTTGTAAAATTCTCCAGAATCCAAGGGCAGTATAACCTCCACAGTCTCAGAACAGTCTCTATATCTTTGCTTGATATCTCAACATTGCTTGCTTTGTTAACGAATCGTCACTGGCCGTTCGTCATCGATTCAAGCATTCTATTGAACCTACAGTTCATCTCAAAACTGTTAAGTTACAGTTATCTCTCTATCTACAGCTCGCGTCGCTGTACGCGAACTTTAAGCGCTGACAATTTGATTCCGTATCAGCGCATCCCCCGCGCTAGAATTCACACACTGCTTAGATTATCTTTTAGGCGCTTAAAAGCCGCCTCAAACAAATTTGAACAAAATATCAAAAACACTTCAAATAAAATCAAAACAATTATAATAAAAAATTTCTATCTCATTTCTTATTAGAAACTTGGTCAGCGTTGCCTTACTATAACTCTGGGACTACTCTTTGACACCTAGCACAAAACCAGTACTTTCGATTCAACATGGATGGATGACTGATCTGACAGACGTAGACGGTCCTTCTGCTCCACGAGATGTGTGCACCTTTCAGTGGGACTCGGATACGGATGTGGAGGTGATGGAGCCCACCGTGCATCTATTTTCACACAGAGAGGGTGCATATATTCGTAACTCTGGGGCTCCTGAGCTTACGGCCAAACATTGCGCATCCTTCGACCCTCAACCGCAGTGGTTGGATGACACAGTGTGGGATAACCCGGAAGGGCACTCCATTGATGAAAAGGAAGACACTTCCAGTGAGGTGAAAGACAGTTTTCGTCTCTATTCATACGAATGGTAATTATTTCTCGTCTTTCAAGAGTGACATGCTGTGCTCACACCCAAACAGTCAACCCATCATATCGTGCTTGCAGCTTCCCATTGGTGTTTCTTCTTCTCCCTCCCTCACCGAGGTTGAGGAGTAATTTTGAGGTTCAATTGTGTGAACATGCCATGGTGGGCTGGCTAGGAACGAGTGTGTTCTAGGTCCGTCCCACCGGCCCGAAGGGATTGGGAGATATTGATTACTGTAACAGAAGCTGGCGACTTCTTCAGTTTCCCGCTCGAGTTTCCTCCGGCGCTAATTCCATCCCACGTTCACTCCTCTCCCACGGGCCCCTTCAAAAAAGACCGCCTCATCTTCTGCAACGAAGATGTTATTGTATTATGTGCCTTTTCCGCCCCTACTATCCCCGTTCCTCTCCTTCCTCTCAGCCCCGGACCCCAGCATTACGGCCTACGCTCCCTCGAGTGCCTCATCAGTCTCTGGAGCCATTGGACAACAGCTTCAACTCGATCGCCAGCGGTATCCGCCTCCAGCTTCATCTCCGACTGCAGCCGTGACTCAGGCATCTCTTGTTGCCTTGCCCTCGCCCAGTGCCACATTTCCATGTGCATGGTTAGCAGCGTCTTAGGCCTCTTTTGTAGTTTAACCAAGGAAGTCACGACGCATGGACGTATTCGAGGTGCCTTAACGACTATCCTGGAAAATGGTGAACGACATGAGCCGGAATTTGCAGCATGTTTATAACAAAGTGTTACATTTCACCAACAAATCTCAATCCCTCCACATGGATTTTGCAACAAGGTTCATCACAACACCTGAGGGAAGGGCGCAAAGATGGGGTGATATGCAAGAATGCTTCAGAGTGGTGATATCAACTACTGGGAGTGCTTGGAAACTGCATAAGCTAATCAAGATTGTTGTCGGAACCCGACGATTCAAAGATGTGCCCAAATTGTCTGTGGATATCTTCTCCCATTGTAGCATAGGTTTACATAGAGGCGCGCTTGTCTCTTCCATATAAGACTTACAAACGCTTTTGAAACGCTTTCGGGGAGGTTTGGCAAGGACGCGAGGCTCGAGCCATATGAGGATAAGTTGATCCATACAGACTTGTCATCAAGTAACTGGAGGATGATAAATTTATCTTAAATGATCAAAGCGAGACATGAAGGGAGTTTTCTTCTCGCCGACGTCAATGATTGATGTGCAAGACCTGCCGATGGGAGTATCGCAGCACAGAGGCAAGGGGCGCTGTGTTTTAGCACGCGAAAATGCCCACTGAATCTCGAAGGTGTTGATTATTCCCTGAGGAGCGAGGAAGTCGTCGCTTAAATACATGGACTACGCATAGCTATACAGCGAAGGAATGATATTACTATAATCCAAAATATTTCTTGTTATGTTGGTTTATGTTTGCGTAGTACATTGTTGTGGACACTTTGGTCATGTAGGCTCCACTTGTATCTACATGGCTTGTTCTTGCTATACATCTGCCGTCAGTGTCTGTGTCCGTGTACGTGTCTGTGTTTGAGACTTTCTGAGTCTCCACTCTTTCTCTATAACATCCAACATGTTATGATTTATTTAAATGACTATCCAGTAGCTATGTACACATGCCATGGGTATCTATGGGAGGGAAAGGAAGGCGGGGTGGTGCAAAAAGCGTGTTTTTCTTCTCCCAGTTTCGTGGACCATTCATCACTCACTGACGCCCGCTGTCACTGTGGGCCATTGCGGGTTCCTGTCCCCCAACTTTTCTAGTGGGTCTGGTGGCACCACGATACAATATTACCCACTACCTTGCCGCATAACTTTCTTTCATTTGCAAAATCATCTCGTTTTCCATCCCATTGCCTTTCGAACTTACCCTTTTCACAATGCTTAACAGTCTCCAGGTCATAAGCGGAATTTCGCGTTATTCCCTGGAGGTTTTGGGTTTATCGTATTTTTTTTGATTATATTTTTATATTTATTCGAGAAAGCTATCAAGAGGTTGAATCTCAGTCGATACTGGTAAGACCTGGTTTGAAGTGCACCCTCACGCGGATGTGGTCCAGGTTCGTCTTGATTTTCTTCCCTTCTAATCACCGATTACAAGAACTGAGATTCTTGGACGTCCTGTAAGGTCCTTTTCTCTCCCCATGACTATGGTTTGGGTGTTTCCGGCCTGTGGTCCCTGCCTTTCCTAAATAAACGAATCTGCCCTGGCACCCACATCTTGCTGCGCAAGTACTCTTAATTTCTGAAGCCATCTCACTATTGTATCGCACAGCCACGTTCTCTCCTTTCTCCAACTACCTTGCTGATAAATCGCATAGCTTTTCCAATTTCTCGTTGAAAGACGCCTAACAGCTTTCTGGTAAATCAAACTTCCTGGCACATTGGATGCTGTGCTGATATTTTACCAAAAGTTTCTTTTTTGGCAGATCAGAGAGTAATTAGGCTAGGTGATAAGATACTGGTCAAACATCGCTGGAAGCGGAGGTGACCTCATATTATTATGTTCATTGCTCTTTACTACAATTGGGTATTAAATTTTATCCATGAACTTTAGTCTAGAATTGACAGAGATGGTGAAATCGAGCGGCACAGCGTTGTATAGCCCTCCGAAGCTGAGCACGTTGCATCCAGTGTTTTCTCAGCGCTACTCACAGTACGAACTTTCTACAGCTGCTGTTACTGCCAGAGTCAACCTTTCCACAACGGTACACTACACGAAATGGACATTGCATTATTTGTGATTGTCTGTCCCTAATTTTGATATTTAAGATCATTACAATTCTTCCACGAACTCTAACCTAGAGTTGACAGATAGGGCCAAATTGAAAGGCAGAGCGTTGCATAGGCTTCCAAAGCTGGGCACGTTGCTTTCCAGCGCTACTCACAGCACAGCCTCCCTCGAGCTGTTATCTCCCTCCACCGGTGACCGCCACAGAGCCAACCTTTCACCTTTCCGCCACGGTACACTACACGAAATGGACATCTCAACCGATCTCCTCCGCTTATCAGGAACAGTCGCACTCGTTCCAGGGCTCAGTGCCGCTTTCAAGCTGGCCATGCTCATTATACAAACTGTTCAGGTATCTTACCTCAGCGCGTTCATGTCATCTGCTAACTTTGTTTGCATTCGCAGAGCTCCAAGAGGAACACGGCACAACTGCAATACTTGGGCCACTTCATCGCAGACTGTCTGGTCAGCATTGTGGAAAATATGGATGGAAAGTGGGACGCTGCACCAACTGCACTCAAGACGAAACTTGACGAGTTTGAAGCGTATGTTATAGGTTAAGTCCTTTCACCGTAGAAATTCATGAATCCCGCTGGAATGGTAGGATATTAGAAGATGTTCTCAAAGTTGTGAAAAGGACGGCGTCTTCGTCGACTGTGAAAGCCTTTTTCAACGCAGGAGATCGTGATTTCAATATCATGATGCTTGAGAAGCGAGTGTCAGACACACAGAGGTCGATTCTGGTGAGCGGATGATAGACATAAGTGCAAAGTTGTCACTTACTCCGAGAACATAGGTTCTGTTGGGTGTGGATGCATCAATGGCGGTGAGCCCAGTCTCTATATTTACACCTCCACTTTTGGTTCAATGAACATGACTTCGCAGCTCCAAAATATCACAAGAGTGGTGAGTTCACAGGAGGCTGTTGTAAACGCAATGTACAATCAGGTCCTGCGTCTCGGAGACCTCAATATTTGCCGGGATTCAACGATAGACGACCCCGATGCACGTATTAACGATTTTTTAGGAAGTCCCCCCATGCTGATGCATATTCAAATCTAGATTCGCGCTTACACAAGCGATGACATTGTTGTTTTCGAGACAATCGGTCAATATCGAGTCTCACTACATTCTCAACGACACTCGAGTCCTGGTTCAGTTAGAGTTGAACTGCAGAAGGCAAAGCGTTATGATAATAGAACGGTGTTGGTGAAGAATTACTATGGTATGCCATCCTCCGGGAAGACAGATCTTGTAAGGCGCCCTTTTTTGAGGTCTTAGGCTGCTTTTCAAAATCCCTTAGTTTTTGCAAAGTCTCGATAATCACCGACACATCCGGTAAGTCTTGCTTGGTTGAGAGAACGCCAGGAGTTGATTTTTGAGTGTTCACAGGAGCCCATACTTATTGCAGCTTGATGGAGGGAGCAGAGACACAGCTAGCATCCCATTTCAGGTGTATCACATGCCCGGTGATCATCTTGAGAATTTAAGAAGTTGGTTTGAACATACACTGTCTTCCAATCCGGTAGAGGCAATTTATGGCATGTATGATATGGTTTGTCGCTGCACACAAATATGAAGTTGCATGTAACTAACGCATGGTAGGGCAGCGGACATCTCTCAGTGTATGCCAATATTCTTAAGTTCTCATTTGGATGTTAAAAGATCAATTATTAGGCCTTGACTGAATTCCAGCACTTAGGAGCAGGCTGCTTTCCTTCCCATCCTTGGTTTCTGGTAGTGGATCACTGTTTATTCTACTGCTAGCTGACATACTCAAGGCCCAAGGTCTTTATGTTAGTGTTCAACCTGGCCGCAATGGACATCAGTGGAAGCTAATATATGCGGGAGAGCTATCATGTGAAGAGGAAGATGAGGTAAGATGTGCAGAGTGTGGAGTTGACCCCAGTCATGGTAATGCGACATGGTAGTCCAATGTTTACGGTGGTATGTCGTGATCCATTCCAGAGTTAGTAAACTTTATCATGAGCATTATTGTGTTAGTGCTAACTATTTACGACAGGTACATATCCTACAGCCGAGACCCGGCGACATCGATAGCATATAGTTTGTGTGGCTCGTTAAAGCGACTGCCAAGCTCCGATTGTTAGAATAATAATAATATTAATATTAATTAGGTCTGGAAGATTACCGGATAAGAACCGAACCGAGTGCTTGACTCGGAGACATAGCATTAGCAATCGGACAGGAGATATCATAATACCATATACTAGAAACTACTAGATAATTCTTGTATGGACATAGCTAGGATATATAAGAGGACGAGAAACGGGAACCGTAGTTCAGTCCTCACTCAAGATATACATTCTTTCTTACTAGTAACTACTACTGCGCCCAATAGGTTATGGGCCCCGGCCAATACTAGTTACTACCTATACCCAGATACACGCACACGCACGTGCACACTCGTATATACGAACAACCCCAGCCATATATACAGAACATATCCGACATCTATTACCAACAAAAACAATAATTACCTACAATGACGTCCAATACAAACAAAATTGATCCGCTTAATGGAGACAATTACTCATCCTGGTGTCGAAAGATCGAGTGGATCCTAGACGACCTCGAACTTTGGGATGTAACAACCAGCGCGTATCCGGAACCGATCCCGGCCGATCATTTAAATATAACGACAGCGGAACGTCAGGAGTTATCTAGTTGGAAGAAAATAGACAAAAAGGCGCGAAAAGAGATATGCCTTCGGATATCGGACGAATACCTGGTTTATATAGACCAGTCAATGATGGCTCACCAAATATGGAAGAGGCTACAAGGAATCTTCGAGTCAAAGGCCGCCATAGGCGTTGTAAATTTACGACAGGAATTTTTTAGGATATATGCAGAGGACGGCGCTGACATGGAAGAACATGTCAGAAAACTACGAGGCTTACAACAGCAATTGAACTTGAGAGGACAACTAATTACGGATAGCGATTTTACTAATACGTAATAAGAGATAAAATGGAGAATTTTATTTGTTTATTTGAAGTGTTTTTTTTTGATATTTTGTTCAAGTTTGTTTGAGGCGGCTCTTAAGCGCCTAAAGTGTAATCTAAGCGAGATGTAAATTCTAGCGCGGGTGATGCGCTGATTCGGAAGTAAAATGTAAGCGCTTAAAGTTCGCGTACGGTGACGCGAGCTGTAGATAGAGAGATAACTGTAACTTAACAGTTTTGAGATGAACTATAGGTTCAATAGAATGCTTGAATTGATGACGAACGGCCAGTGACGATTCGCTAACAAAGCAGGCGATGTTGAGATATCAAGCAAAGATTTGGAGATTGTTCTGAGACTGTGGAGGTTATACTGCCTTAGATTCTGGAGAAATATACAAGCGTACTTATAGTCTGAGCTAGCTAATAATTGTCCTTTGTGTTTCCAAGAAAAATACTGGGGTGATGGAGCGATTCTGGGGTTGCAGTCTACATGAGGGAAGGAATGCACAAAATATGTACTAACACATGTTTAAAATGTCTGAAACTGATCGTGAGGTGGTAGGACTTGTGGATCATGTGTTTCACTACTATATTGAGTCAAAGAACAAGAAAAAATAGTGACAGAAAATCTTGAAACTCCATTTCGAAGCTTTGGGCGCTTGATTAAATGAAATCGAAGCGATCGGCTTCGCTCGTGGATCGGCGACGATAGGGGTGATCCGGAATGGAAATAGAAGTGTCGTAGGGGTTGTTGGAAGTGTTTCAAAGCCACGCGGGGCTTGATCGATGGCTATTGAAGCCCGTTCGTGTCCGAAGCGCATATATGCGCACGTTCGTCCCTGCATGGGCCGGGCATCGTTCGCCGAGTGATTCTAAAAATGTAAACAGATAATATCCTAAGGCCCAAAGCCTTGGATTGACATTAGTACTTGTTTTTATTAGGTTTTATTGGTTTTATTCTAGGCGGCGCTACTGATGCATCAGTAGATTATGTAATGCATAGCCGCGCGGTGGGAGAAAAGGAAAAATAATAAAATAACAATACGCTACTGACCTCACTCCCAAGCTCATGGTCGGCATTTATAACTGCCGTAAATGCAGGAGGACTACCCCCGATATCGGATATATTAATAGCACGGATTTTAGACGAAGATCGTGCTCGGAAAGCCGGCTCCTCTCGGCAAACAGCACTCAAAGGGCAACAACGTAATCAGAAGCCGAATTTTGGCGCTACTAAAGGCACATGCCGGAATTGCGGAAAGAAAGGTCATTATCAAAGGGATTGCGGAAAGAAAGGTCATTATCAAAGGGATTGCTGGGCAAAAGGGGGAGGAAAGGAAGGACAAACCCCCAAGTGGTTCAAAGAGAAGAAGAATGCCCAAAACAATGACACAGCTCAAAAGGCCAATGAACAAGATGATTTTGCATTCACAGCCAGTGATGCAGCCTATCTATCTATTACTGCAGCAGACTGGCTAGCAGACTCAGCAGCCAGTACACATATAGCCCGACGCTGTGAAGATTTCATAAATTACACGGCCGATCCTTCAGAAATAGAAGGAATAACCCCTGGAGCTGTCCTAAAGACACTAGGACGAGGCACCGTTGGGATAGAATTCAAAACGGACAAAAACACGTATTCTATCAAACTACACAATGTTAAATATGCCCCTGATGCTCCTAACAACTTAATTAGCATCGGACGCCTCACGGATAACGGACACTCGGCTATTTTTATGGCCACCGGGGTTAAGTTCAAATCCATAAACGGAACAGTCTTCGGAGTAGGCCAAAAGATTGGTAGAATGTACAAAATCCAGACCTGTACCAAAAGAGTAGCTCAGGCACAGGACTTTGTGGCCGCTGCAAAAGAACACAGCTGGGATAAATGGCACAGGATATTAGGGCATATCAATATGGGAGCGATAAAAACTCTCAAAAATAATGATATGGTCAAGGGACTCATTATAAATCAACGCAATGCAAAGCATGTATACAGGGCAAACGGCACGTCAAGCCATATCCAAAAATGGCTGAGGACAAGGCAGCCAGAATAGGAGATCTTACATTGTCAGACGTTTGGGGACCAGCTCAAATAGAAGGACCGAACCATGAACAATACTTTTATTCGTTCACTGACGCGTATAGTAGATACTCGGCTATCTACTTCGGGCATACTAAAGATGAAGCCCTCAAATACTTCAAATATTACAAAGCATTTATTGAAACACAATCTGGCCATAATCTCAAAAGATTTCGATCTGATAACGGAGGAGAATACACTAATAAAGAATTCAAAGAATTCTGCTCCAAAAATAGAATAATTATGGAAACAACGGTGCCGTACTCACCGGCTCAAAATGGGATTGCCAAACGGTTAAATCGTACCTTGCTGGAACATGCAAGGGCAATGATCTATGCCAAGAATTTACCTAAAGTTCTATGGCCAGAAGCAATCGCTTATGCATGCTACATAAAAAATATATCACCAACCCGTGCGCTTGGCACAAATATGACACCCTACCAAGCATTTTTTGGAGTAAAACCAGATATATCAAGGCTAGAGGAATTTGGTACCAGATGCTGGGTGATGGTCCCAGATCAAAACCGACAAAAATTGGACCCAAAGGCTGAAGAACATATATTTACAGGAATAGCACAAATAGCCAAGGCCTGGAAATTTTATAACAAGCATAACCGGCATAT
Organism: Ramaria sp. MG151; assembly: GCA_003314545.1. NCBI lineage: Eukaryota > Fungi > Basidiomycota > Agaricomycetes > Gomphales > Gomphaceae > Ramaria > Ramaria sp. MG151. The sequence goes on along the minus strand of QMFG01002107.1, from coordinate 4,119 downwards.
TCAAACATCAAGGAATATTACTTTTGATGAAACTGATACAAAACTACATACAATACCTGGAGAAGAAGATGATGAAGATGAAAACCCGGAAAAAGAAAATAATATGTTGTTCGAGGGGGAGAAAACCACTGAAGGACAAGCCAGCGAACAACAAACACCTACATCACAAAATTCCCCTATCACAATCTCCAGCATGCACCTGACTCCTACACCAGAACCTGTACCTGAAATCCGACGAAGTTCTCGGATTAATTACAGGTGGGATTACCGGTTGATGAATGATCCAGATGCGGGGATCTCGGACCGTGACCGAGCCTATGTAACAAGCGATGTTGTTATAGAACCGGACAGTTACCCGGATGCCATGGCCCGGAAAGATGCATCTATGTGGAAAGATGCCATGGATTCAGAGATGGCGTTACACCGGGATATAAAAATGTGGGAACTAGTTGATCTACCCTCAGACCGCACTGCAATTGGCTGCAGATGGGTATACGCAGTTAAAACAAACCCAGAAGGAACATTTAAAAAGGCTAAAACAAGGATTGTTGCTCAGGGATTTACACAGAGGCCTGGAATGGACTACTATGAAGTCACATCACCGGTAGTAAAGTTTGATTCACTCAGAACTTTACTAGCTGTAGCCAACTCATTGGATTGGGAAATCCATATGATGGATGTCGTTGGAGCATTTATTAATTCAAAGCTAGAAGAAGAAATATACATGCGACAAGTTGACGGATATGACGATGGATCTGGACGTGTACTAAAATTACGACAGGCACTCTATGGCCTGAAACAAGCTGGACGAGCTTGGTATACCAAATTCCAGGACGCAATGATTAACCTTGGCTATATTCAAAGCACAGCCGATGAATGCGTATATATCAAAATTAAGGAACAACATATACAGATCATATCAGCATATGTAGATGATCTCGGCCTTTTTTCAAACACAGTGGATGGGATAAACACAATGAAGAATGACCTACGGTCTAAATTTCCCATAGTGGACCTGGGAGAAATAAATAAAATACTTGGAGTTCGACTTCAAAGGGATAGAACAAAGGGGACTATCAAAATATCTCAAGGTCCCTATATTGACACTCTACTCGCTCGCTTTAAAATGGAGGATGCGAACCCAGTAACAACTCCCATGAATAAAAATATAAAATTACCACTACATGGATTATCCAACAAACCAACCATCGAAGCACCGTATGCCAAAGCAATTGGTTCCTTAATGTACACAGCACTAGCTACATGACTGGACATAGCATTCGCAGTCCAACACCTTAGCCAATTTACTACAAAATACAGTACAGAACATTGGACAGCTGTCAAACACGTACTATGGTATCTCAAGGGAACTCGGGATGAAGGAATTACATTTAATAGAGGAAGCGGTCTCGACTTAAAAATCTACGCAGATGCAGACTACGCTAATCGAGATGATGCCATATCTATCGGAGGACATGTGGCTATTCTAGGAGGAGGCTCCATAAGTTGGAGCTCTTAAAGACAAAGGACGGTTGCATTATCTACAACCGAAGCAGAATATATGTCCATAACCGAAGCAACCAAACAACTGGTCTGGTTACGATGATTATCAACAGACCTTGGACTACGTCAACTAAATCCAACCTCGATCCAATCCGACAATCTAAGCGTGATAACAATATCACACAACGCAGGTTATCACGCACGAATGAAGCACATAAACGTTGCATATCATTTTATTTGTGAGAAAATAAAATCAAACGAAGCCGTGCTCACGTATATACAATCAAAAGAAAATCCGGCCAACATCCTAACAAAACCACTCGACGGACAGCAACACAAATATCTCATGCGCAAGCATGGACTACTTTGCGTTGAGGGGGAGTGTTAGAATAATAATAATATTAATATTAATTAGGTCCGGAAGATTACCGGATAAGAACTGAACCGAGTGCTTGACTCGGAGACATAGCATTAGCAATCGGACAGGAGATATCATAATACCGTATACTAGAAACTACTAGATAATTCTTGTATGGACATAGCTAGGATATATAAGAGGATGAGAAACGGGAACCGTAGTTCAGTCCTCACTCAAGATATACATTCTTTCTTACTAGTAACTACTACTGCGCCCAATATATAGTGCTTGCAACGAGTGGTGAATGTTGTCAACAACCACAAAGTCACCAGCTTCCGTTACGTAACCAATTTCTCCCAAGCCCATCGGGCCGGTGGGACGGACATAAAACGCGCTTGGAGCTAGCCAGCCTCGCTCAAAGAATGCATCCCCAAGCATCGGAAGGCTGAGATCATCATAGCGACATTGGAGTATATCCAAGAGGTCATCGGAGTTTGGCAGTGTCTCTAACGACTGACACAAACTAAATGCTATCGATGTGGCTGGGTCCCGGCCGCTGAATACGTTGCTGTCGTGAACAGTCAGAACTAACAGAGTAATGCTCATGAAAACATGCACTAACTTCGGAAGGGATCGCCACATACCACCGTAAACATTGGACTACCATGTCGCGTTACCATGACTGGGGTCAACTCCACACTCTGCACAACTTACCTCATCTTCCTCTTCACATGAGAGCTCGCCCGTATATATTAGCTTCCACTGGTGTCCATTGCGGCCGGGTTGAACACTAACATAAAGACCTTGGGCCTTGAGTATGTCAGCTAGGAGTAGATTAAACAACAGTGATCCACTACCAGAAACCAAAAACGGGAAGGAAAGCAGCCTGCTCCTAACTGCTGGAATTCAGTCAAGGCCTAATTATTGATCTTTAAACATCCAAATGAGAACTTAAGAATATGGCATACATTGAGAGATGTTCACTGCTCTAACATGCGTTAGTTACATGCAACTTCATATTTGTGCAGCGACAAACCATATCATACATGCCATAAATTGCCTCTACAGGATTTGAAGACAGTGTCCGCCAGAGCCAACTTCTTAAATTCTCAAGATGATCACCAGGCAGGTGATACACCTGAAATGGGATGCTGGCTGTGTCTCTGCTCCCTCCAACAAGCTGCAACAGGTAAGGGCTCCTGTGAACGCTCGAAAGTCACCTCTTGGCGTTCTCTCAACCAAGCACGACTTACCGAATGTGTCGGTGATTATTGAGATTTTCAGAAACTGAGGAATTGAGATAAGCACCCTAAGATCTCAAAAAAAGGCACCTTACAAGATCTGTCTTCCCAGGAGATGGTATACCGTAGTAGTTTTTCACCAACACTGTTCTATTATCATAACATTTTGCCTTCTGCAGCTCAATTATGACAGAACAGGCAGGTTGAGAACGTAGGGAGACTCGATATTTGTTGAGAAGATAGGGTCGAGGGGCATATGGACTTTTAACAAAGGACAGACATTTCCTTTTTCTCTTAGCACGGACATTTCTTTTTTTCTTAATCCAATTCCATTCCATTTTTCTTTCATTTCATTTCACCCAATATTTGTCCCCAAACAGACACAGGACGAGATCCGACATACATGCCGAGACCACATACGAGTACGAGAACTCCGAGTCGAGGGGCACCACTATGCCTATATGCGAGACACGGAACAAACCCCCTCGAGTCACAGGGGACAGATACGAGCATCACGAATGACGACACATATCAGGAGCAGGAGTCAACGAGAAGATAGGACTATTCACATGGACAAATATTTTCTCCTTTATTTAGTACTATAAAAGATGTATATTTTGATCATGAAATGTAACTGCTTTGACTTCGAGTTAAGAGTCCAGCTAGTTCGCAAGTCTCTATTCTGAACGATCCTCGAGTCAAAGGACGTCTCTTACTTCACTATCTATTCAACAGTCAAATATTTCTTTCGCACAACGCGACGTTGCGTGTTCAAACATCGCACGTGACAAACGCGTGACCCGACACATCGACATCGTTAGGCTCAACCTATACAAGTTCTATTTCATTCTCCGAGTCTCTTAACAATATTGACCGATTGTCTCCAACAGGACGATGTCATCCCATGTGTAAGTATGTATCTAGATGTTAAGATGCATCAGCGCGCGGGGAACAGTAACTGCGGCTCAACACGGACGGTTCACTGATTTAACAGCTGTGGACGGTCCTTCTGATCCA
>QMFG01002106.1:12120-26410 GCA_003314545.1 Ramaria sp. MG151 | reverse complement strand
CTCCACATCTCTGTTACAATCTCCACATCTTTGCTTGATATCTTTGCTACCCTTGCTTTGTTAACAAATCGTCACTGGCCGTTCGTCATCATTTCAAGGACTCTATTCAACTCAGTGCTCATCCCAAAACCGTTAAGTTCTCACTATCTACCTATCTACAAGTCCGCATCTCTGTACGTGAACTTTAAGTGCTGATATTTTGATCCACATCAGCGCATCCCCTGCGCTGGAATTTACATCTCGCTTAGATTATCTTTTAGGGGCTTAAAGATCACCTCAAGTAAACTTGAAGAAAATCTCAAAAACAAGTCAAATAAATTCAAATAAAATATATATAAATTTCTACTCTATTTCTTATTAATATCAGCTTATGATAGGATACTGAACTTCACTTATTTATAGCTCTAGTTGTGCTGCCTTTCTATAATATACACCATATGAACCTGTCTTATCCTTTTTATACACAATAGCAAATATAAGTACAATTATTAATGATCAGTAAAGACTGCTGAAAGTGCAAATATAAATCACATGGTACATTTTCATATATCTCAATATATTTGTGAGTATATAACTGGCAGCTGAATTCTTACATTTTCATATACCTCAATATATTTGTAAGTACATAAGCTGGATTATCCATGGATATATATAACCCATTATTAAGGTAAAGCAACATGAAAACCCATGTGTTGATACAAACATAGTATTTATTAATCATCTTCTACTCTTCTGGTGGTAGTATTCACTGCTATTAGTGACCTTGAAGGCATCCAAAACCAAATACTTGCCTTGGTAGCATAAATGTATAAGCTGTGCAAAGAAAGAAAAACAAGAGAAATTTCTGGGAGGGTGGGGAGGGGGAATCGGACCTGCCGTGCGAAGCATCGGCCTACTTCCACAAGTTGGCTGAGGACTTCGAAGGGGCCGAGGTACTTTTTGGCTAGTTTCTTCGAGGGTCGGGTTGTGCGGAAGAATTGTGCTTTGACGAAAACATGGGAACCGATCGGGAGCTTGGGGGCCAGGTGTCTTCGGACATCGGCCGAGACCTGGTAGCAAGATTGAGCCAGTTTGATGTGCTCCTTCAGTACCTGGTGTAGTTGGTCTAAGTCGATCACAAAGTTTCGGGCCCAAGAGGAGGCGAGGTCTCAGTTGGGGTGGACCGAGATGTTCGGGTGGTATCCCTTGTTCGCAAAGAATGGTGATACGCCTGTCATGGTGCTCGGGCGTTGTTGTAGGCGAATTCGGCGAGTGGAAGTAGGTCTGCCCAATTGTTCTGTTGGTAGTTACTATACACTCGGAGATTGTTCCAGTGTCTGGTTAGTACATTCGGTCTGACCGTCGCTGTCGGGGTGATAGCCTGAGGTGAAGTGAAGTGTCATGTCTAAGGCTTTACCCAATGATTTAAAGAAGTGGGAGACGAACTCTGAACCTCTATCTGAAGTTACATGCGAGGGTACGCCGTGTTTTGAGAAGACGTGTAGGACAAAGAGCTTTGCGAGGTCGGTTGAGGTGACTGTGTCGTGCGTTGGAATAAATATCGCTTGTTTTGTTAGTCGGTCGACTACTACCAGTATTGCAGTGTAGCTGGCAGACCGAGGCAGCTGTTTGATGAAGTCCATGGATATTGAGTTCCAAGGTTGTTCAGGGATTGGAAGCTGTTTGAGGAAGCCATAGGGCTTGTGGTGTTGGGGTTTGGACTGTAGGCACGTGGTGCAGGACTTGGAGAATTTGTTGACCGAGGTTCGGAGTCCGGGCCACATATATTCGTGCCTAATTGTGGATAGAGTCTTGTTTTGACCGAAGTGTCCTGCGGGTATGTGATCGTGTTTGTACTGTAGTACTTGGAGCCAGAGATCGTCGGCCTCAGGGACATAGATTCAGTCATCGTGTTTCAAGAATCCATCTTTGTGTCAGAGGCATCGCCAAGGTGTTTTAAAGCCTCGGGGTCTGAGGACAGGTGAGCTTTAATGTCAGCATGGAGTTTTTCGAAGTCTATGATGAGGCTTGCGTGAAGCAAGGGTAGGATCAAGGACGTACCTCGGAGTGACTCGGTGATCTGTTGAGTCATGAAGATCAGCTGAAGGTTCTGTGGGTTGATTGTCGCATAGTCATTACTCCCCTCTTTAAGGTAGACGTCCCATTGTCTAGTTAAGGCATCGGGTTTTGCACCGAGCTTGCCCGGCTGAAACCAAATTACGAGGTTGAACTGCCACAGATATTCGGACCATCGGGCCTGTCTTCGGGTGAGCAGTTTTGTAGTTGAGAAGTATTCCAGGTTTTTGTGGTAGTAATAACGTCTATCGGGGCCAAGGGGCCTTCTAGGCAGTGTCGCCAACATTTAAAAGCCTCGAAGATTGCTAACAGTGCTTTGTTGAGGACGTCGTAGTTGAGTTCGGCGTCCGAGAATGTCCAAGAATGAAAAGTGATCGGGTGGATCTCGCCATCTGGGGTGTAGGTTGACAGGATGGCGGCGAGGGCATAGTCCAAGGCATCAGTTTCCACGACCAGCTGTTGGTCGGGGTCCCAATGCGTGAGGATCAGGGCCGAGGTGAAGGCTTTCTTCAGGGTTTCAAACACTGTTCTGCATTCGTCTGAGAAGTGCCAGGTTGTACCCTTTTGGGTGAGTCGGGTGAGCAGTACTGTAATCTCTGAATAGTGAAGAATGAAACGTCGGTAGAAATTGGCAAAGCCAAAGAAGGACTGGATCTCTTTAACCTTCCGAGGCTCGGGCCAGTCTCGGATCACTTGAATTTTGTCTTCGGCTATTGTGAGACCTTCGGATGTCAGTATGTATCCAAGAAATTCTACCATGTCTTTGTGCCATTCGCATTTCTTAGCTTTCACATAGAGACTATTTTTTCGGAGCCATTGAAGCACTTCGCATACGTGCATTTTGTGCTCGGCAAGTGTGTCAGAGTAAATGAGGATGTCATCAAGGTAAACTACCACACATTTATCCAACAAATCTCCCAGAATGTCATTCATGAAATGTTGGAAAGCCGTGGGTGAGTTAGTAAGCCCAAAGGGCATTACTAGCCACTCAAAGGACCCGTATCGGGTCTTGAACGTGGTTTTCCATTCATCTCCTTCGGTGATTCGGACGAGGTGGTACGCGTGTTGAAGGTCGATCTTGGTGTAATACCGAGACTTCTTCAGTGCGTCCAGTAGGTCCTAGACAAGAGCTAGCAGGTATCGGTCTTTCTTGGTTACCTTATTCAACACTCGGAAGTCTACACATAGTCGGAGTGAGCCGTCTTTTTTTCGAATGAAGAGGATGGGTGCTCCGTGCGAGGACCGAGAGGGCCGAATGAAGCCGATGTTTAAATATTCATCAATGAAGGATCGGAGGGTTTCGAGGTTGGACCTAGAGAGCGAGTAGATCGGGGGTTGAGGCGGTTTGGTGCCATCCTCGAGAGTGATCTTGAGGTCGTATGGTCTGTGAGGCGCCAGAGTGTCCACCCTAGACTTGGAGAATACGTCCCCGAAGTCACGATAGTCTTCAGGTATGCCCTCCATATCTGCGGGGGTTGGAGATAGGTTGGCCAAGCATGCGGAGAGCTTGGTCGAGGCCCGGTTGAGGCGAAAGGTTTCGCATCCCTCTAATTTACAGGCGCAAGCAAACATGGCTGCATTGATTAGGGCGATGCAAGGAGCCTCAAGCTTCGGGACGGAATCTACTAATGCTTTAAAAGGAGTGTTTAGAATAGTTTTGGAAGACCAATTAACTACAAGAGACGTAGGACTAAAGAGAGCGGAAGCATTAGGCCTAACCTCTAGTTTGGCACGTTCAGGTTCGACGCAACCCTCAGGATGTGCAGAGGCCAAAGGGTTGCAGATTAGTTTTTTGCCTCAGGGACCGTGGCCGTAGGTTCAGCTTTGGCCTCTGAGGGCTGGTTGGCTGCCTGCGCCACTCGGGTCTTTGCTGCAGCTCTCGGACACACACTAGCTTTGTGGTCCGTGCTGCCGCAGACCAGACACAAGTTCAGGTCGAAGCGACGCTGGCATTCTTGGGGAGTAAGCTTGCCATCGGGCCTGAGCTTACCTGAGAGGTCAGGTCCCTTCGACTGAGGTGTAGAGGGCTTTTCAGCCTCTTTGCCTTTGGCCGAGGTACCTTGCTGTGCCTTCGGGGTTGTATTTGGGGCTGGGGCAGCCGATTGTTATTTTAAATAAGTTTTTTAGTTATTTTTTAGTTACAAGTGAAATAGCCGCTGAGAAGTACCGGCCCTCAACTAAATAATTTAGTATAAATAGCTCAATTATATACTGAATAAATTAGTTGGTTTCAGCCCAGCCGCTCTATAGAGAGCCCGGTAAAGTCTTAGTATCTCGGTTCAGTTCTCGGTTCAGTTCTCGTTTCAGCTATCATTGCGGCCAACACCCGCGCTCGTCCCATTCACGTCTCTCTTAACACCGATTTCCCGGTCTGAGGTTCGGACCTTGACGACGACTGGGTTGTCTTGTGAGCAAGCTCGCCTCGACGTTCCCAGTAGTGCTGGTTGATCCGTTGGACCAGATCTCGGAGCTTATCCAGGGTGCGGGGTTTGTCAAAATGAATCATCTCGTCTTTGATTCGCTTTGGGAGGGCGAGGTAGGCCTTCCGAAGCAGCGCTTGGTTGTTGTAGTCGACGGGTGAGGTGAGGCGATAGAATTCAACGAAAAACTTGGTGGCCTTGTGACTGTCCTTCATCACGAGGTTCTCAAGGTCTACTTCAGCGTCCGTGACTGCGTCGTACAGGCCGAAGTTGATCATGAGCTCCTCGATGAAGCTATTGTAGTTGTTGAACCACTCGGGTTCAAACAAAGAGTCATCAGTAAGGTACGGCTTGAAATAATCTAGAGCCATGCCTTTGAGGAAGGACAGGGTGTAGTTGACCTTGGCAGACTCTTCCAAGAATGCTTTCGGTCGGGCACAGAAATTCAGCTTTCACTGAAGGAGGAAGCCTCATAGCTTCTTCAGGTCCGAGTCGTCGAATGTATCAGGTTCCCAAATTTTCACTTTCGAGGATTCGGTTTTTTGGGGACCCATGAGGTCTGCAATCTTGGAGAGAGCCTTGGTGAGGGATTCTCCAACATTGGTGTCGTTGTCCGATGGTGGGTCAGGGTCGGGATCGGGGTCAGGATTCTGGTCGGGGTTTGGATTGTCGTTGAGGGGTTTGCGATATGGTTTGGGGTCATCAGGGACCTCCTCGATGTGTCCCTCAGGAACCAAATGATCACAAAGGGGCATGTTTTGGTGTCGAAACAATGGAGTTGGGGTCGGGGAGTTCCTTGCTCTTCGAGCTAGGACGGAGGGTGTTGCTCTACTGATTTGGTTTCGAGCAGCGGATCGGGTGGTCAGGGTCATAAGGATTGTCTGAGCTTCGAGAGTTCTGATATACTGTTAAGAACTGAGTTGGAGCAGAGGCAAAGTTAGGTTTGGGGCTCAAAGTAGAGCCGACCGAGGTTCGGGGTCGGGTTGCCAAGGAGGGCTAAGGCTCGGCGAGCGGCTCAAGTGGGACTTGGCTTCAGCTTATGTGCTGCGCCAGCTCAGAGTCCTGGCCCGTATTTCGGACGAGGCCCGAGGTCACCCGAAGTTCGGGCATGACCTTAACAAAGGGAGTGAAGGAGCATAAGGATTAAACAAGATGTATTGGGGTATCTTAGTTGATGTCAGAACTGATTTTCATGTACATGAATGAGTAGCTTATATACAGAGGGGTTTGGGGATCAGAGACCGGATGACGGAGGTCAGGGTCATAAGCTACGCAAAAGGAGATCAAACTGATGGGACAGATGTGAAACATGTTTGAGGTGAACGGGGGTTCGGGCCCAAAGGGCCGGGGGTTCAATTCAGTGGCGTGGGTTCTGACAAACTCAAGCAATACCTTCGGATCTTTGTCGATGAATGCCAGGATGACTGGGATGAACTCCTCCCTCTTGCAGAGTTCCAATATAACAACCATATACACTCTGCAACCCAAGAGACACCCTTCATGTTGGACACAGGCTGACACCCTCGGATGGGATTCAAGCTGAGGCAGCCCAAATCCCACATGGAGACCGTGAATCAGTTCAAAGACTGAATGGAGAAATCATTAGAGGAAGCCAAGTAGGCACTGAGCAAAGCAAAGGATGATATGGCTTGGTATTACAACCAACCCCAAACCCCAGCTCCAGAATACAAAGTAGGTGACCCAGTATTTCTGGATGCTTTGGATATTTGGATGACCTGACCTTCCCCGAAACTCACGCACTGCTACCTCAGGCCATATGTTATCCAATGGAAGGTTGGACGTAATGCATATCATCTTCAACTACCACGATCAATGGCTCGATTGCACCCAGTGTTCAATGTGTTGTTTATTATTCTCCCAACTGATCGCAATTTCTCAGATTACATAAGCGACACGAACATTAGGCACCGTCGCATCAACCCACGTATATGCGCGACCCTACGTCAGTTATTAAAAGAACAAAACATGCATAAAATACACCAATCCCACACCAGTGATTGGAAATAATAAATGAAGAAAATTTCAACACATGGAGATGAGACTGGACATCATAACCGATGATATCACTCCATCACACCTGACATTTTATCACATATCCACTCCATTCTAGCCCCATCATTAGCTGTACGAAATGAAGGCTCTAAAATCATGAGTCAGTGGATATATTGGACATAAAGGCTTGGATACCAGGTGCCATGTAATTTCTTTTTCATCTATCTTCTTTTAGCTTTACCCTTCCCTCATTCCATCACATCTCGTGTTTTACTCCACACACCACCTGCTCCATTATCATCCTAAAACTTCAATGTAACTACTAAATTTATCCTCCCCTATTTTCACATCTTTTGTCATTCATTCCATTCGTATGCTCGAGTAGCCGCCCAGTGTTGTGCCTTATCACATGTAAAAATATTCTTCTTGTAGTTCTCGGCTCCTGTCATAGTTAGCGCTTCTCAACATGTATAAGTACTACTACTGTAGTACAGAAATAACAATTGATTGAAAAATCTGTTCATTGTATCCTTTTTCTTAAGCAATTCAGAATTTTATCTTGAAGCCGCCTCTTATCATTCATCTTCTCGGGATTTATCGAATCTTTATTGATTTATCAATATTCCCAATATATCCACATTATATTCAACACGCTGATCCTTTGTTTAGCGAACTATCATCGTTCCATCTTCGTTCCATCAGTTGGTCCAAATTCCCAGGTCCCCTTCGTCACCCGGCGCCAGTGGAATCTATATCGATCATCGCATCTATAGATCAATCGGGAGATACACCTGTCGCATCATAAACTGCGGCACTTGTGTTATAAGAAATAAAACAATTATCATTTTATATTTCTAAGACAATGTAATCAAGCTTCTCCTGGCACCCAAAGACCCCATTCTTGGTAGTCCAAGCCACCACCCCCAGCCGAGATCGCAGATGGGGCCAACCACTACATAGTGGAACAGATCCTTGACAGTTGGTTCCACAGAGGTCAACTACAGTTTCTGATCGAATGGGAAGGGTATGTTATTTTACTATCTATTTACCGCCCGAATATCACATTATGTAATCTACTGATGCATCAGTAGCGCCGCACAGAATAAAAGAACAAAAACATTATAAAAACCACTACTAATGAGAGTTCAAGGCCTTGGGCCTTAGAATATGATCTGTTTACATCTTTAGGACTACTCGGCCAACGATCCCCGGACTATGCAGGGAGGAACGTGCGCATATATGCGCTTCGGACACGAATGGGCTCCAATAGCCACTGATTGAGCCCTGCGTGGCTTTGAAACACTTCTATCCACTGTCACGACACTCCAACTTCTATTCCTGATCACCCCTATCGTTGCCGATCCACAAATGAAGCCGATCGCTTTGATTTCATTTAAACAAGCACCCGGAGCTTCAAAATGGAGTTTCAGGATTTTTCTCAATGTTTTTTCTTGTTCTTTTGGCTCAATATAGTAGTGAAACACATGATCCACATTTCCTACCACACCACGATCCGTTTCAGAAGTTTTAAACATGTCTTTAGTACTATTTTGTGCATTTTGTCCCTCATGTAGACTGCAACCCCAGAACCGCTCCATCACCCCAATATTCTTCTTGGAAACACAAAGGACTATTATTAGCTAGTTCTCACTATAAGTACGCTTGTAAATTTCTCCAGAATCTAAGGCAGTATAACCTCCACATCCTCAGAACAATCTCTATCTGTTTGCTTGATATCTCTCCATCGCTTGCTTTGTTAATGAATTGTCACTGGCTGTTCGTCATCATTTCAAGCAATCTATTCGACTCAGTGCTTATCTCAAAACTGTTAAGTTGAAGTTATCTTTCTATCTACAACTCGCGTCACTGTATGCGAACTTTAAGCGCTGACATTTGATCCTGCATCAGCGCATCCCCTGCACTAGAATTCACACACCGCTTAGATTATCTCTTAGGCACTTAAAAGCCGCCTCAAGCAAAGTTGAAGGATGACATCAAAAACAGTTCAAATAAATTCAAATAAAATACATAAAAAATTCCTTTCTATTTCTTATTAGGGTATGGGTATGACCCAAACACCTGGGTTCCAGAAGCAGATGTCTCGGCCCCAGACAAATTCGAGAGTTTTATCAAACATACTCCAGAGCACCTCGGAGAGTTTGTTCACCAGCCTTCAACACCATTATGGCTCGAGCTTTGAGGACACAGCACTCTTGGAGGAGGCTGATGTCAGGGGATAACCAACTTTCACAGAGTTCTACACCTTGGACACCTTCACACGTTCAAGGCACAAGTCCAAAGCATGAGAACCTCGATCCGAAGTCTCGGACCACCCAAGACCTCAGCCAACCTCGGGGTATGGCCTGAACATTGGACCAAACACCAGCCCAACATCCGACCTTCATCAGGGATGAAGCACCTTATGGGGATAGAAGTTGGGCAGGATTGACAGCACATAGGAATACCCTGGTTGGGTGTTAGGTAGTCGTATATAGTTTTTTCACTAGTAGTGGGGATTCCTAGGCTTTTCTCTTTGGATTTCCCCTCTACTAGGTGAGAGTTCCCTTTACTGTATTTCCTTGCATATATATATCTTTGGATTTCCCCTCTACTAGGCATCTGTGAGTGCTAGGAGGGTTGCCCTTACACTGGACAGCTTGGGGATATATGGCTTCATGTGCCACAGTTGTAGCATGTGCAATTCTCAATGCAGTGCTTACTAGAGTCTATATCCATAGGCTGCATACCATCCTGTGGAGTAGCTGTAGTAGGGTTGGTGGCTGTTGGGGTACTGTGGATTTGAGCAGGAGTGGAGTGAGTGGAAGAGTGAGAAGTCTGTGTCTTTTGACCTCAATGAGGCGATGGTGGTTGCGATCAATCTGGCGGGCAGCTTCCTTCCAGCCCTTAAGATCAGCTGGGAGCGATGGTTGAGCATGAATCTTATCTAAGATCTCTGTTGGAAGGCTGCGGGTAAAGGCATCTTCAAGCGCAGGTCCATTGAAGGCTGTCCTACCAGCAAGGATCTCGAACTGAGCAATATACTTGTCTGCAGACATCCCAGGGGACATCTTGAGATCATGGAGCTTGTTACAGGCTGTCTGGGTGAGATCTGGGTCTCCAAAGGCTTCCTTGATTCAGTGGGTAAACTCCTATAGAGTAGATATTGCCAATGTACCATCAATGATCCCATCTATCTCATTTTGGGCCCAGGTTTGAGCTGAACCACCTGTCATGAAAGAGAGGGCATACAGGATCTTTGTTTGTTCATCAGGGAAGGATGTTGGTTGTATGGCAATGGAGAGCCTGATTGCACAAAGAAAACCTTCTGTTTCTGCCCTATCACCACTAAACTTCTCTGGGTCAGCTGCTTTTATGGAGCAAGATGGAGCAGTGGTAGTGATTGTAGTAGGGGCAGGGGTAGGAGTGGTTGGTGCCACAGGTGCAGGGATAATGATGTTTTCAGCAGCAGCTTGAGCAGCTGCAGTAGTGGCCTGAACTATTGTGCCTTCCATATTACTAGTATGGTTTTGGAGGCCCTGATTCTGTATGAGGAGGTGTTGAATCTGTTATTGTTGGTTGTCAAGTAGTGCATGCAGAAAGGTACCATTTTCTCCCAGTGAGTTCCAAAGGCTTCAGGAAGTTGATCAGACATAATGTGATTTGAAGGAAGTATGTGTAAAGTGTAGGGTTATCCTATGAGCTTGATCTTCTGTGAGGGCAATACTGAATGATGAGGCCACAACCAAAAATGCTCAAGGATAAGAGAGCTGATAGAGAAGAATGCCCAGCTGGTACAGTGGATATCCTCAGAGATCAGGCTGAGGAGAAGAGCAGTGTTAGAAACAGCATCGGTCCTATGGAAGCTTAGAAATCAGAAAGAAAAAACAGCTGAAAAAATAATAAAAGAACCAGAAATGGTCAAAAGATGGGAAAAAGAAATAACCTATATGATAGAGATATCATATGAAAAAGGCAAAAGACAAAAAGATAAAGAAAAAAAAAAACAAGCTAAACTGATTCATATACTATATGCTGAAACAGGAGAAGGAAGTAAAATAATTAACAGAAAAATAATAATAAGAACTATGACCAAGTAACAAACTAAACTGAAAAATAATAGACAAAACAAAATTCCAGCTAAAAAAATCACATGGGGGTCCAACCTACCTTAGTTAGGCCAAGATTCAATATAGCAATCAAGGTGTTAAGTGGTAACCCAGAGATAGGATGGGTGGGGTTAGTAGGTAGCAGCATAATAGCTGGAACCATGCACTACCTACTCTCATAGAGATAGGTGTCTGAAAGCTGATTGCCCTCCTTGGCACAAAAAAAAAGAACCAACTATTATGCTACTCACCTCCTGGGGCTTAACTTTTTGATAATTCTGTTATATTTTGACCTAATGTCCCATTTGAAAAGTTTATACGTGTGTGACTACCTCGAGCATAGCAGGAAACGAGAGCTGCTACCGGCTAGGATGTAATCATCGCACAGCCGTTAAGCATGAGGTTCGGCGTCCGTGTCACGTGCTTCCTACGTTCTGACTTCTCACCACAACCGTACTTCAGCGTAGTCTTCTAGTGATTTGAGACGTATGTGATACGTCTCTCCCTTCATAGATGGCATGATATCGATATATTGATTGCGTGTGTCTGCAGATGGCTGCAGAAGCTGGAGCAATGGAAGTGGATTCTACCGCAAATATTACAACCCAACAATTCCATAGAGATAGCACAACAAGCAGTTCGGTCAGTATTCACAGTCAATTCAGCCATTCTCCGCAGCGTGCGTATACAGTCTTCATTCAGTTAGTGGTTCTGTTAACCCCTTGACTCCATCTCGTCCATCTCTTAGATCTGACCAGAGAGATGTATCGGCAACTGCCAGTGAGAGTACATGTGAGAAGACCAGGGAGAGATGCATGGTTGTATATTGGTCGTGCAACTGTATCTCACGAGGTTGTGGGGCAAACATCCCGCGTTGGTACGTGATCTCGTTAGTGTATGTCAATATGACCTTATCAAACCTCATGGGCAGTCGTGCGTACTGGACCCGATAAGATTCTTACTACATTTGGCGAGGTGAGCGAAACATATGTGCGCGAAATAGTTTACCCTTCTGAAATCCTCACTACTTACACTTGCCACAGCATTGTGACTTGCAAGCCGAACGTCGAGGGAATTTCGTTGTCGTGGCGTGCGTTGAGTCTGAGGGTGTTCTCTCGTGGTCACTGAATGTTCGTATAATTTACTGTTATCTTTGGCCCGAGATGAATAAACGCATATCTCAGGCGGTCAATATGACAGATACACTTCGCTTGTTGGCTAGCATAGAGCTAGCATGTTATAGGTCTAAGCAGTTGTTTTCAGATCCGAAGCGTTATAGCAGCTCGCGCCGAAAGATTGAGAGAGTAATCAGAGAGGATAGACGAAAGAGGCACAGGCGTAGGAGAGACGAAGAGGATATGATCTCAGCCTTCGGGCAGCAGAAACTAGGATGACCATTTCAGGTTTTTTATGTATTTTCTTTTCTTTGCCTATTCTATTGCTGTCTCGCCTTGCATCATTATCTCGACATATGTCCTCATACGTAATATATCTGTCTTCCTTCTGATACGGAATGTGTGAGGACCAGAATCGATCTCTTAGCCTCTACAATAAAGTAGGATCTGATAACAAATTGCTCAACAAAGGTCAGCAAACGAGCAATGTTAGCCAAATCAAGACTTATTGTTGTGGGGCTCAAACTCTTGGACATCCTGATTGATGATTAGGCGGTTCATTGGACGATGGTAGATTAAATATTAGGAAGCAAATGATTTGACCTCCTTCTCTCAACATTCAGGTGGACGCTTGGTCACTTCTTCTGCGACGTAATAGAGCGAAGGGAATGGCGAAATGGTCAGATAACAGAAGATTTGGTGGAAGGTTGTAATAAATCCTGGGTGGGAGGCAAACAAATTGTGTCCGCTCTCGATCGTAGGGCACAAAAAAATACCCTTCCAGAGTCATCTAGGAGCAATAGAAGGTCCAACCAGATAGCCAAATGTTCTCTTCCACTGTGGTGGCAATAGGTGATGGGGGGTTGAGTATATAAGAAGATTATAATAAAAGGGTGAATCAATAGCTATGACTGAGAATCAATATGGAAACAAGATCTTGATTTCAATTTGATGATACATCAATGTCTGACAAAGCTATAGGAAAATTTGCTACCAGAAAAATCCTGAGAAAACCCTTGAAAAGTGTCTTTCCACAACATTCTGAACCACTGTTAAGAACTAGGCAATGTATACCATTGGAATGGCTAGTGTATATGTAAAAGTTGTGTAAACAGTGAGTGCCAGATAACCCAGAATAGTCACCTTTAACCCATTTGGAAGAACATATCACTGTGGGGCCATAGCCTGAGGTTTGGCTTTGGCCTCTGAAGGCTTGTTGGCAGCCTGTGCCGCTCAAGCCTTGGCTGTGGCTCTTGGACACACACTAGCTTTGTAGTCTATGCAGCTGCAGACCAAACACAGGTTCAGGTTGAAGTGATGCTGGCGTTCTTGGGAAGTAAGCTTGCCATCAGGCCCAAGCTTACCCAAGAGGTCAGGTGCCTTTGCCTGAGGTGTAGCAGGCTTTGCAGCTTCTTTCCCTTTGGCTGAGGTCCTGTAGAGTGTGCATGCAATTCTGTACTAATCGCAGTGCAAATCCTCTTTGGACCTGCATGATCTAGCAGAGTCTGGGTGTGAATTGTAGATGGGAAACGGGACACAGAGGATGGTGAGGCATGGGAAGTTATGGTTGAGTCATCCCCTCCTCTATGCGTTGCTTTACCTGTTAAAAAAAGTCTGAACAGCACTTGGTAGCGCTAGCAGTTCAGTCATTGCACATGTGTACACATGTACCGATGCATGCAATCACGTGACTTGATCTTCCCCCTGCCCAATGAGGCCAGTGACATTTTTTCTATTTTGGACCAGGTACTCAGCAAACACTACTAGTTTGTTGAAGTTTTTTGTGTCATTTACCACATCGTCAAATGAAGATCTCACTATTGCTGCAGATTGTATGCTCGTTCAAAAATGACCCTCACCCATCAATCATTCCCTTTCACAATTTTATTATCACACCGAGCTATGCGCTCATCACCATGTGCAACTCTCGAAGAGTACTCATGTCATGATCAATCTAATCTTCATCTAGGGCATACCTACCTACACTTGTCCCTGTAGAAGTACCAGAGCTACGCGCCAAGCCCTGGTTTCTCAGTCTTATTTCTGTAGTGTCATTCTTCCATGCCTGTGGCATCACAAGCTATGTGCCCATCACCATGTGAAACTCTCGAAGAGTACTCATGTCATGATAGATCTAATCTTCATCTAGGGCATACCTACCTACACCTGTCCCTGTATGTTGAGGATATCAAGTATCCTCTAGTTACATTTCAATTCTTCATACTCATTCTACTACTTACATAGCCAACTTTAGTTATGATTTGTATAATGCTTAGATAGAAGTGCTGGCGCCACACTTAGGAATGGGGCGGCTGTTAAGAACTAGATCTTAGCGGAGGCAAAGTGAGGGTTGGGACTCAATATAGAGTCGACCGAAGTTCGGGGGCGGGTTGCCGAGGGGGGCCGAGGCTCGGCGATCGAGTCGAGTGGGACTTGGCTTCAGCTTATATGCTGCGCCAGCTCAGAGTCCTGTCCCGTATTTCGGACGAGGCCCGAGGTCACCCGAAGTTCGGGCGTGACCCTAACGAGGGGGACGAAGGAGTGTAGAGATTAAGCAAGGTGTATTGGGGTATCTTAGTTG
>QMFG01002106.1:864-11285 GCA_003314545.1 Ramaria sp. MG151 | reverse complement strand
CCAAAATACAGGACAGGACTCTGAGCTGGCGCAGCACATAAGCTGAAGCCAAGTCCCACTCGACCCATTTGCCGAGCCTCGTCCCTCCTCGGCAACCCGACCCTGAACCTCAGTCGACTCTATATTGAGTCTCAACCCTCACTTTGCCTCCGCTAAGATCTAGTTCTTAACACTGCCAACATCCTCCTCACAGCTGCAGATCCACCTGTGCCCGTACTTTCTTGAGAAGTATTAGGCACGTGTGGTTAAAGGAAAGTGGGTTGGTAAATGGTCCATGAGCAGAGGTTGTCAGAGCCCACTCCCAGACCGATCCCCAAGCCTTCAGACCTTCAGGCCCAAATCCCCGACCACCATAGAACAAACTTGATGTTGTTGTGCGCGACACCATGAGCATGGAAGAATGCCACTACAGAAATAAGACTGAGAAACCAGGGCTTGGCACATAGCTCTGGTACTTCTACAGGGACAAGTGTAGGTAGGTATGCCCTAGATGAAGATTAGATTGATCATGACATGAGTACTCTTCGAGAGTTGCACATGGTGATGAGTGCATAGCTCGGTGTGATAATAAAATTGTGAAAGGGAATGATTGATGGGTGAGGGTCATTTTTGAACGAGCGTACAATCTGCAGCAATAGTGAGATCTTCATTCGATGATGTGGTAAACAATGCAAAAAACCTCAACGAACTAGTAGTGTTCACTGAGTGCCTGGTCCAAAATAGAAAAAATGTCACTGGCCTCATTGGGCAGGGGGAAGATCAAGTCATGTGATTGCATGCATCGGTACATGTGTACACATGTGCAATGACTGAACTGCTAGCGCTACCAAGTGCTGTTCAGACTTTTTTTAACAGGTAAAGCAATGCATAGAGGAGGGGATGACTCAACCATAACTTCCCATGCCTCACCATCCTCTGTGTCCCGTTTCCCATCTACAATTCACACCCAGACTCTGCTAGGTCATGCAGGTCCAAAGAGGATTTGCACTGCGATTAGTACAGAATTGCATGCAGACTCTACAGGACCTCAGCCAAAGGGAAAGAAGCTGCAAAGCCTGCTACACCTCAGGCAAAGGCACCTGACCTCTTGGGTAAGCTTGGGCCTGATGGCAAGCTTACTTCCCAAGAATGCCAGCATCACTTCAATACATTGTCGTATGTGCATTTGGAAGTGTTTCAGAGCCATGTGGGGACTGATCGATGGATATTTGAGCCCGTTTGTGTCCGAAGTGCATATATGCACACGTTCGTGCTTGTGTGGCCTCGGGGATACATTGCTGATTGACTCTAAAAATATAAACAAAATGTATTCTAAGGCATGAAGCCTTGAATTGAGGTTAATGATGTTTTTCTGTTGTTTTTCTGTTTTTATTCTAGGTGGCGTCTCTGATGCATCAGTGGATTATGTAATCCAATGTTTGCACAGTAAATAGATAAATAATAACACAACAGGGGTCATGTCTCACCTTGTTTAAGTGGAGTTTGTTTGCCTGTCACTACCATCGCAGTTGAGACTAAAAATACAAACAATGGTATCTTCATTCGCTTCTACATAGAATACACAAATAAGTGTGCATTGCAGAACCCAACAAATGGCTTAAGTGAAGCCTTTTTTTTCTGAATACTCATGACACATGCCTTCTGCAATTCATGGTGTACAATGGGGCTATGGCTTCTACAGATTGCATGGATGCATATACAGATCTGTATGCATATGAACTTACAGACAACGAGAAGCAGTTGATCTCGTTTTTTCGTGACATTAGCCATGCTTTCAAGTGTTATTATTTATCTATCTAATGTGCGAACTCGGATTATGTAATCCACTGATGCATCAGAGATGCCGTCTTGAATAAAAAGAGAAAAACAACATAAAAACACTATTAACTTCAATTCAAGGCTTCATGCCTTAGAATACATTTTATATTTTTAGACTCAATCGGCAATACATCCCCGAGGCCACGTGAGCACAAAGTGCACATATATGCACTTCGGACATGAACAGGCTCAAATAGCCATCGATCGGCCTCCACATGGCTCTGAAACATTTCCTAATGCACATAGGGCAATGTATCTACTATTCCAACACACCCCTATCGTCACCGATCCCCAAACGAAGCCAAACACTTCCTTTTCATTTAAACAACCGCCTGGAGCTTCAAAATGGAGTTTCAGAAGTTTTCCATGTCTTTTTCTTTGTTCTTTCTGTTGAATATATTTGTTGAATGCATGATCTGTAGTTCTCATAGCATACAGATTGGTTACAGATGCTTTAGACAGGTTTTAGTTACATTTTTGTGCATTCCATCCCTCATGTAGATTGCAACCCCAGAACCTGTCAGAACCCACACCGTCGAACCAAACCTCTGGCCCCTCGTTCCTGAACCCCCGTTCACCTCAAACCTGTTTCACATCCATCCTCTCTGTTTGATCTCTCTTTGTGTAGCTTACGACCCTGACCTCGGTCATCCGGTCTCCGATCCCCAAACCCCTCTGTATATAAGCTACTCGTTCATGTACATGAAAGTCAGTTCTGATATCAACTAAGATACCCAAATATATTCTACCTCTAATCTTTACACTCTTTTGTTCCTCCTGCTAAGGTCATGCCCGAACTTCAGGTGACCTTGGGCCTTGTCCGAAATACAGGACAGGACTCTGAGCTGGCGCAGCACATAAGCTGAAGCCAAGTCCCCTTTGACCTGTTCGCCAAGCCTCGGCCCTCCTCGGCAACCCAACCCCGAACCTCGGTCGACTCTAGCTTGAGTCCAAACCTTGTTTCTGCTTCCACCCCAACTCAGTTCTTAACAGAATCACTCCATCACCCCATTATTTTTCTTGGAATCACAAAGGACTATCACTAGGTAGCTTTTCACTTAAATACACTTGTAGTTCTTGGTATAATCAAGGCAGTAAAAACTCCACAAGTCTGTTAAGAACTGAATCTTAGCGGAGGCAAAGTGAGGGCTGGGACTCAATATAGAGTCGACCAAGGTTCAGGGTCGGGGGGCCGAGGGGGGCCGAGGCTCGGCGAACGGGTCGAGTGGGACTTGGCTTCAGCTTATGTGCTGCGCCAGCTCAGAGTCCTGTCCCGTATTTTGGACGAGGCCCGAGGTCACCCGAAGTTCGGGCGTGACCTTAACAAAGGGGACGAAGGAGTGTAGAGATTAAGCAAGGTGTATTGGGGTATCTTAGTTGATATCAGAACTGATTATCATGTACATGAACAAATAGCTTATATACAGAGGGGTTCGGGGATCGGAGACCGGATGACCGAGGTCAGGGTCGTAAGCTATGCAAAAGGAGATCAAACAGATGGGACAGATATGAAACGTGTTTGAGGTGAACGGGGACTCGGGCCCGAGGGGCCGGGGGCTTCAGTTTGGTGGTGGGGGTTCTGACAAAGTCTCACATTATCTGAATCTATCACTCTATATCTCTGCAACCACTTGTTTGCTAGCAAATTGTCACCAGCCATTTGCTTTCATTACAAGCGATCTATATGACTCAATTGCTATCTCAAATCTGTTAAGTTTGTGCTCTTATCTCTGTTACAAGCTTGCGTCAGTGTATGCAAACTTTTAGCGCTGACACTTTGCTCCCGCATCAGCGCATCCCTCGCATCACAATAAATTTTTCACTTAGATTATCAAGCAAGCACTTAAAGCTCGCATTGAACAAGTTGAACAAAAATCAAATGAACACCAAACAAAATACAAATAAAAACAAGAAATATTTCTATTCATTTTCTTATTATCAAGTATGCATTCTCAGTCCCTGTGGAGGAAAAAATGGATGAATTTTTGCACTAAGAAGATATAACCAAGGAAAGGAAGAGGCATAGAGGGACATACATTTCAAAGCCTTGTTGACATTTGAAAAGAGCTCCACACCATCTTCACAGAAAAGATCTACATTTTCCAACACCTTTCTGACCTCAGAGTTGAGTGCAAAGCCACATAATACACCAAAAATGTCTCTCCCTATGAGGAGCCTCTGTACTTGCATGAAAGCTTCAGCCGATGAGAGGTTCATGCCTGCAACAAGGGAAAGATCCACAATGAGGAAGCAGATTGGGCTGCTCTGCCACGAGGATGAGTCAAGCAGCTGCCTTATGCATGTTTTGACTTGGGTGATGGTTCCGAAGAATAGGTGGCCTGATGCATGAATGAGCGATTGTTAACAAAGTGACCTTAGTGTCAAGTCAAACACTAAGTATGATTGCTAACTACCTGTTAACAAAGTGACTACAAGATTTAGTTAGTTAAGCTAAAGGAACTTGTAAGAAGCTAGTTGCTCACCCTTAGTGTCAAGTCAAACACTAAGGGGAGCCGGTCGTGCTACTGTACTACTATATATAAGGTGTGACCCTTTGCCCAGGGTCCGTGTCACACTCTGATGCTGTGACTACGCATGACACAATAGAGATGTGACACGAGAGGGGAAACATGAGTGTAGGGACTGGGGATGAAGTAGAAGGAAAATGGAAAGCTAACAGCGATCATAACCATAATCCTAGTTAACAGGAGTTGCTATTGACAAAACATCAATTGTCAAGTACCTTGAAGTTTCATAATTACGGCCTGCTTTGCCACCTTGCAAATGTACACACAGTGTGCTTGGTCTTTGCACAGTCAAATCACAGAATCTCCAGTGTATAAAGCACAAATACTCCTGGATTGGCTATTCTGGACTATGAAGAGGACACCTGGAAAAGTTTGTGATGGGGTAGGAAGGAAGTAGCAAACATTTGTGTGAGCAGCTGAATAAAATCCAGATTGAAAGATGTACAACTGACAACAATCTCAAAAAGAACACCAATGATGAAATCCCACAGTGTCATACACACCATGAGACTCACAGTGGTGATGTATTCCGGTCTCTGCACTAAAACATCATGCCTAGCCACTAGACTTGGCTATATGAAAACTAAAGAGCAATGTCTTCTTAGTTTAATTGAAACCTTGTACCATACACTGATAACAGCACAAGGTAAAATCAGGGTTATTCACCATTTATTTCTAAACTGAATAACAGCCATAGGAAAACATATTTCATTATTTCATACAGCCTACAGCACCAAAGTAATTAGGGTTAGGGTTTAGCTTAAAATGGCTCTCTTGTTTTATCCAGGAACCGATAAAAAAAATAACAAGTCACCTTGGTAAAATGATATACAACCTATATGATCCACTGATGATCAAGAGAAAAGAGTGACAGATGAAGGAGAAAAATTGGAATTGGGTGAAAAAATGGATTACTAAGCAACAGGATACACGAGTATCTAGAGTGGATGATTGCCTTTTTGCAATCCACCCACAAATTGAAAACACTATTCATTTATGCTAACCATTCCTAGACCCAGCATCCACATTCAGGTTGCAAGACCCCAGGGATACACTTGATTTCCCAGAAGGTTATTAAATTTGTATACTAGGATACAGTCATTAGAGTCGGACATTGAAAATTAAACAACTTGTAATGATGCCATGGGAATGGCTTATATAAAGTGTATTTGTGGGAATGGGATATTGTCAGAGCCCATCCCCGACCGATTCCCGAGACCTCGGGTCCCTGGGCCCGAGCCCCCAACCATCACGTTTCACCAATTCATACCTCATGTTTGATCTCTTCCCTTCATAGCTTACAACCCTGACCTCGGTCATTCAGTCACCGATCCCCAAGCCCTCTCGTATATAAGTCGCTCATTCATGTACATGATAATCAGTTCTGATATCAACTAAGATACCCTAATACATCTTGTTAATCCTTACACTCCTTCACTCCCTTCACTAAGGTCACGCCCAAACTTCAGGTGGCCTCGGGCCTCATCCGAAATACGGGACAGGACTCTGAGCTGGCGCAGCACATAAGCTGAAGCCAAGTCCCACTCGACCCGTTCGCTGAGCCTCGGCCCCCCTCAGCCCCCCGACCCCAAACCTCGGTTGACTCTATCTTGAGTCCCAACTTTAACTCCGCCTCTGCTCCGATTCAGTTCTTAACAGATATGGGCTGTAAGAACAAACAGTGGATTATGTGGGGGGGTCTAATATAAAGAACCTCTTCTCCCTTATGGGGAATCGGAACAGAGAGGCTCTGAGAGCATGAACTCTGTCTCTGACCCAAGAAGTGCGAGTCCAAACATATGTCCGTTGAATACCTGTCAGAATTCAATTATCAATGATAAAAGATGTAGATAGTATCAATTGGAAATGTTTCTAATGGTAATAAAATGATATTTGAAAGTAAATAGAAGTCCTACAGTAAAAGTGAATGGCTTTCGGACTGTTTGTGAACAGATATATAGTTCTGAAGAGATAGATATCTTGAAGGGATTCTATCTCATGGATTGGATGAACTCATTTCACACTCAGCTCCCAAAATCAACTGGCACCCACAAGCTCCAGCAGAATGGCTCCATTTCAGATCCAGCAGCTCAGATTGAAATAGAGTCAAAAACTGCCACACAGGCTGACTCATTGTTTGGATCAGCTGTTGTTGCTATTGGATAGTTGTAGATAGGAGAAAATATTAAAATTTGATACTGCAGACAGAGATATCACCTCAGTGATAGAACACACTATAATATTAAATAACTACCTGCAGACAGAGATATC
Organism: Ramaria sp. MG151; assembly: GCA_003314545.1. NCBI lineage: Eukaryota > Fungi > Basidiomycota > Agaricomycetes > Gomphales > Gomphaceae > Ramaria > Ramaria sp. MG151. Next base: position 4,668 of record QMFG01002106.1, on the reverse strand, counting down.
TACTAACCAGTTAGCTACTCTTCTACAAGGTAAACAAATGTTAGACTCACCACCTCAGTGATAGAACACACTGAGGGGTTCGTCTACGGCTGCCCGTGCAGCTGTATAGTCTCCGGTCATCCCTGACCGGGAGCTATACTTAACTACATAACTAAGTAACTAGACGACTCTAGCTAATGAAACTTGGTCCATATACTTATAAGAGAAGTATCTAAAGGATGGTTATAAATTCAGATGAAAGGAATGAGATTGACCTGAATAATGCAGCATATATTGCCCTCCCCTCCTATCCGGCAGTTAAGCGCCCGTCCGGATATCTCGGGTGGCAGCATATATGCGCCTGCAATAAATTCCACAACATCAGCACAAACAATTATCAGCCAGGTTACCATGACAACACCTAATTGTGCATAGCAGTGCAAAAGCTGTGCAAGGCCAGCCAAGCCCAGAAATGGAGTCATGTGAATAAAACATGACTTAGTCAGATTCAAGATCTAGGGATTCTGATTGAAAGACAGCACTTCTGAGTCAGAAACCAGGAACATAACTACACACATGACTCAGGAAGTGACATGTGATCCAAGATCCAGAGGATCTGATTGGCTGGCATGCCTAGATGACACAACATGTGTTAAGAACTGATCAGAATGGAGGCAGAAGTAAGCTGGCACTCAGATTAGAGTTGACCGAGGTTTGGGGTTGGGGGCTGAGGGGGGCCAAGGCTCAGCAGTCAAGTCAGGTGGGACTTGGCTTCAGCTTATGTGCTGTGCCAGCTCAGCATCCTGTCCTGGTATTTTGGATGAGGCCTGAGGTCACCTGAAGTTCAGGCATGACCTTAGTGAGGTGTCGGTCAATTGGAGAGAGATATGGTCTTAGAGGACATTTTGTGATCCTGTGTCCTCTTCTGTGACAACCAGCACAGTGGTCTCCGGTGTGTATCTTCCATTCTCTTCCCTCTATTTCCCATAGTATTTCTCCACCTCTGAGCATGTCTACAACATACTCAGGTTCTTCTTCACATTCTGGATTTCCTTCATCTAGAACTTGTGAAAATGTGAGTTTGACCTTCCACTGTTTTTTGGCTTTTCTTCCCTCTCTCTCGATCTCCTCCTCTTCCAGCTCTGGTTCCTTTTCTAGTCTTTCTCCTAGTCGGTTCCAGATCTGTTCGAGGATTTGTTCTTTCACCATCAATTTTGGGATACCAGTGATCCTGAAGTTTTGGGTTGATGGGATTTCCCATGGGAAAGGAGCGAAGATGACTGCAGTGTTGGTTGACATTTGGGTTACTCGGTTTTCTTGTTTGAGCAATCCTATATGTTTTCCTTCAACCAGGAGTTTGAGTAGAAGCCAGACCACCGCATGTGCTTTGCTCTGTTCCACAGTTTCTCTTGGCCTGACTTTTTCCACTTTTATCTCCTTCTTGGTCTCTGCAAACTTCTCTCTGGTTAATCCCCATACCTTCCCTACTGCCTCCAAGATCTTCTCTATCAAGGATTTCTGCCTCTTTCTCCAGGGGCCTACATCCTTGCACCCGTATATGGTTGCTAGCACCAGTTGTGTAAGGGCAACCCTCCTAGCACCCGTAGGTACCTAGTAGAGGGGAAGTCCAAAGAGAAAAGTCTAGGGATCCCCGCTACTAGTGAAGAAACTATATATGACTACCTAATGCCCAACTAGGGGCACTCCTACGCGCTGTCAACCCTGCCCGACTTCTATCCCCATAAGGCACTTCGACCCTGACAAAGGTCGGATGTTGGGCCAAAGGTTCGGATCAAATGTTCGAGTTCTACCCCAAGGTTGGCCGAGGTTTCAGACTAGAGGCCCAAGACTTCGGGTTCGTGCTTGGAGGCTTTGGGTCAATGACCCGAGGCTTTGGACCGAGGTTCCCGTGCCTCGGACTTGTGCTTCGCATGTGTATGGGCCTTGGAGATGGAGGGCTTGGTGAAAACAGGTTGTCCCCTGACAAGTTGGTGCCTATCCTCCCACATTCTTTCTTGCCACTCAGGAGATTTTCTCGTCTTTGAAGCCAAGGCTTCATATACTCCATCTACTTCTAGGTCAAAGTTTTTCCTGGTGTTGAACCAAGCTTCTCTCTCCACTTTGATGGTGGGATCTACATATTTCGTCAACAGGTGTGTTTGGATTCATGGGGGTCTCTCTTTCTGTTCAATGTCCAACCCAGTATTGATGGCTTCCGATACTGGGTCCAGTTCCAAAGCACTGGTTTTGGGTGATGGAGCTTGGTTGAGGTCAATGTCCATTCTCTCCGGGGAGCTGGACTGGCATGATTTTTGTGCCTCGCCTTTTGCCCTCTTCTTTGAACTTTTCCTGGCCGAGTCCCCTTCCTTGGCTTTTTCAGACGTGGAGGATCCTGCGTCTGCTTCCATCTGTGCATGTGTGCTCTTGCTCAGTTTTGTTTTTGATCTAGGTGTCTCCTAGTCAAAGGTCTGCCTTGTCCTTTTTGAGTTAAAAGGATAATACCATTTTTTCTGGTTTGCCAGGTGCTCTGCTTTTTGGATTTGAATTTTGTTTGAATGCAAGTTTCAAACAAACTGCCACAGCAGAGCCGGGCTGCTTTTCAAATCTCTTTATTTTCCACATTCTTTTTTACATGTCTATCCTAGATGTCTATTTCTAGGTAGGTTCTCTTTTGGTTTATCTTATAAACTCAGGAGTCCCTTCAAGAGAACCCCTACCTTGTTGGTAGTCATTTCTCATCTTCTAGTTGTTTCTAGATGGGTTTTCTGTCTGCTTTAGGTGAGAGACATCCCTTCATCTTTTGTTTTATGCAATTAGCCATTCGGTTTACCCAAATGTTGGACCCCCGGACCACGTTGAGGTATCGTGATGGAAAGTGGGTTTTCACTCCCCTCCGGGGGGTATCTGATTGGTTTTTTTTTTTTTTTGCCAAGGAGGGGAATCTGCTTCCAGACACCTTTCTCTATGTGAGTAGGTAGTGTGGGGTTCCGGTTATACCGCTACCCACTAAACCCCCCCTTCCCATCTCTGGGATACCATTTAGCACTTTGACTGCTTGTTGAGTCTTAGTCTAACTGAGGTGGGTTGGACCCCACATGGTTTTTTTGGCTTCCGAAATTTGGTTTATCTTTGTTTTTCTTTGAGTTTCTACTCTGTTGTCATTCTTATTTTTCCATTGATTATTTCTATTCTTTCCCTTTTTCCTGTCCACATTTTGTAGAAATTGTTCAGGGCCTTTTTCTTTTTAGCAACATCTTTTTGTCTCTTCCCTTTTTCATATGATATTTCTATCATGTGGGTTATTTCTTTTTCCCATCTTTTGACCATTTCTGGTCCTTTGATTGTTTTTCCTGCTATTTTCTTCTCATTTCTGAGTCTCCGTATGATCCATGTTGTTTCTAACACTAGGTCCTTGTATTTCTGTGTTGTTATTTTGTCTTCAAACTTTTTTGTTGCTGTTATACCTCCTAGGCCTCTTATTAGAGCGGTGTTTGGTTGTACCCATTCATTTTTCTCTATGTTTTTTGTTGTATCCGTCCATAGTTTTTCTGTTTGTTTCCATATTTCTTCTCTGCCTTCTGTGTTGCATTCAAAGAGTATATGGTTCATTGTTTCTAATCCTTGACATTCTTTACAGTATGCTCTTTCTTCATATCCTGGTATTTTTAACCAGTGTTTTCCTATTTTAACTCTTTTGTTACCGATTCCCCGAAGGGAGAAGAGGTTTTTTGTTATAGTGGACCCCCCCACATAATCCGCTGTTTGTTCTCACGGCCCATATCCCATTCCCACGAATACACTTTATATAAGCTGTTCCCACGGTGT
>QMFG01002099.1:4894-38940 GCA_003314545.1 Ramaria sp. MG151 | reverse complement strand
ATAGGAGGGTCGATTCTATGCTTCTAAAAGCTTATGGTAACAACACATACGATTCAACATGTGGATGCGTTCATCCCCGACACTCAGGGCTGTCGTTTAAAGAGGTGAAACAAGGGTTCGTTTACCCAAAACAACATACAGTTCGGAAACAAGTTTCAGGGTTTATTTCTAGTTCGTTAAACCCTTTTCCCATTCACAATTTTCATCCCACTCTTGTTCTCTATTCATTATGGTCATTAACTAGCATACATGTACTTTAGCTACTTTTCCAATCCTTAACGGACTACTCCCCATTCACCTTTGCCTCCGAACGTCCCAGTATATAAGTAGCACATTCGCATGTATGTTCTTTAGTTCAATTATTGCACGTCTACTTGATTAATCTGCTTGACTTAACAATTCGTCGTGAACAATCAAAAAAGAGCAACTTCATTTTGAAGTAAGTCCTATAAAACTTATCACTTTAGATTTGATTATACTTCGAAAGAATGTAATCATACTGGGTGTGATCGGCGTGAACCATACGGTTCATCCGATCCACAAGATAGAATCCTTTCGGAATATCTATCTCTTCGGAATCATGCACTTCTTCGCAAACATTCCGAAAGCCTTTCACTTTTACTGTAGGATTACCTTTCATTTTTGAACACCATCCTCTTTATGTGGAAACATTTTCCAATGTTATTGCTAACAATACATTTGTCCATAACATTTATCTTTGATAATTGAATTCTGACATCCTCCACCACCACCCACAACAAGCCCCAGCTCTTCCAGGTCTTTTGGTCCCTTGGATTTCTGAAATACAGGGACAGAACACTGAGTTGGCACAACATCAAAGTTGAAGCCAAGTCCCTCTGATCCAGAAGTCCATCAGAACCTCTGGAACCCTTGTATATCTAAGTGACCTATTCCAGAAATAATCACATCAGCAGACACCCAGCATTCAACACAGAACAAATGTTCAAACCATTACCATCCTACCTGTCATTTCACAGACAGTATGCAGACACCTCAAGAGAACTGGGATGAAGGCAGTGGTGAAGAAAAATCCTATCTACCACAGCTGCAGACTGCTCACCTATGCATTAAAAATCAAGAACGCCAGTGTGGATTCTGTATTGTAAGATGGCAATCTTTCATGCATTCCATCCGTTTCCTGTTGGCAGTCACTGTTAGTTTTAGAAACACAACAGATATCCAGTAAGTGTTGCTGTGTCCAAACCGGATAAGTACCCTTTCATAGTTCTTGAATTCCGTTACAGATCTCCAGGTGAGCGATTATTTCTGTTAACAATATATCAGGCCCAGCAGCTATGCAGACATTCTTCACGCCCAGAACACCATACGCCCACTTCCTAAACTTCAAAGGCCGTACGATGATGAGCCTTGGCCAAAGGAGCCTCACAGCTCAGCTGCGACACAAGGGCTGTCCACACCCAAAGCTATGGCAAAATAGCGATGCTGACGACGTGGGCGAGGAAATTCAAGCTCTTTAGGTCAATAACATTGACAATTACCTTTCCTTTCTCTAGTGCAGGAGAAGCTAAAGAAACTCGAGAAGCGACGCAAGAGATTTACATCAGACGACGACGGTTCTAGCTCACCCACCGGCATAGAACAAGGATCCAATAAACATTCCGTTACATAAATATACATTATATTCATCATAGCGATCGGGTAGGATATGAACGCGTGTCAAAGAAAAATGTTGCTTGTAGGATACGTATGCAGCAAAATAAAAAGGCAATGGAGAACAAGAAATCGCGATATAAAAAGTTATAGGTCACAACGTGTGGCGGTGTACAGAAGGAGATACTTGTTACATGGATAGCGACTGTATGGCCAGTCCGAGAGGGTCGGTTGAGGAAACCGTACTATTGATAGGAAGGGCAGGGTGGCCCATCACGGTGCCAGCCCTGAAGAACACCTCAGGGCTGGTGCATGCCGCGACAGCACGGCGCATGTGTGTAGTTAAGAAGGAGAGCCCAACTTGATATGCGGCTGAGATACATAATTATCATGTGTTAGACAGATGACAATGCGAGAAATTATCATCTCACAGTTCATCCACCCAAACCCTTCTCGTGGAATGAACTTAAAATCGATGCCTTGATTGCCATACTCAGCATCGACAAGATGGGACAGCTTCACTGCATCAAACTATCGAAATAATATTAGTGCAGTCAGCATTACCTATATATACAGACATGGCTACCTTTTCAGGAACAACGCCATTAAAATCAACGAAAGCAGTAGTCATCCTTCGGTCCATCAAAGTTAGTACCTAACAGGTCACATTATCAGGGACGCACATATAAAGGAATCTGTAAGCTAGACGTTGTGCATCGTCTAAATATCCGTAACGTTCTAATCCAACCCAAGCCATGATTTGATGAGGAGGCCTATGGACAACCAAGACTTCAAAAACAACAATGGATGACATAAAAATCACAACCAACCACGCGTAGCTATAACATGAAAAGAAACATCAGCGATTACCCTCAGTATCAAACGGAAAACCTCACGGATAATCCCACTGCCGGTTCGGGCGGTCGAGAGAGATCTTCCCTCTCGACTCTTCAGTTCCCGAAACTAATCCTCCAATCACCTCAAACTTTTTTAAAGAGTGCTCACTATAAGAGTATCAGACTGTGGTACATACTTGCAACTAGGCACTCACACTAGTTTCCAACATTGCTCCTCGCTTGCACATCCTGCCCACAGCGACCAAAATGCTGTCACGCTTTCATACAGGGTCTGCTTTTCTTGGACGGTATCGTAATCGAAATATAAGTTCTTGGCATCGTTCCACAGATATTTGTCGATCCTCTCCTTACGTAATTCTGCACGACGGAACCACTCTTCACTCGTTTGCATGCGCGATGTCGAGCACTCCCGCACGGGATTCCCAAAAGCCTGAGGCGATGGCGGAAATGGGGATAGCGGGAAAGCATCCTCAAGTTCCAGTGCGTCGCCGAACACATCTTGGATCGCGGTTGCGATATCCACTTCGTACTTATACAGCAGGGAATTTAAATCGATAGTCGCCAGGTTCGCGCAGCGTTTCTCAAAGCGATAGGTGGTGTCATGCCCTGATTCGCGCACAGCCCGATCGTGCAGAAAATATTCGTCAAGTCCCGGCTCCTTTAATGTTCCGTCATTGTACTGTTCGCTGAACTCGAGAACAGAAAGGCCATGCTTGTCCGCATACGGCTGAAGGACGTGTGTGAAATGTGTCGCTTCGGTCTCAGGTGGAATCCCCAAGCCATCGGGACGATAGCGAGAAAGACCTGTCTTGGGATCGATCCGGGGTTGCGCAGTCCAGACAGTATGATACTCTTTGATGGCAGCCTGAATTGCACGCTTCAACCAAGCTTTGTTGTCCTCGAGCTTACTTCGATCTAACTGATTATAGATCTGGAGGGCCATATCCGTAAGGAATGGTGGCTGCGTTCGACAGAGGTACTAAAGGTAAGAAATATTAAGCTAAGTGATATCCATACGATAATAGAAGAAACCCACGTAGCTGCGGCTACCGTTCAGAATCTTGCCGTAATGTTTAATTTCAAAGATGAAATGTTCCACCATGCCTTTCGCCATGTCAATATAGCCATCGACTAATAAGCCTAAGGAAATGAAGTACGAATCCCAGTTGTATAACTGTCGGCCAGAGAGGATCAGTGGATTTGTCATGTGATCATAATCAAACTTTTCTTCTCTCTCTCTTTTTGTTTTGAAAAAAACATAAAAAGGAGAAAAAAAGTCAGAGAAAGGTCTACCTCATTGAACCTGGCGCCCGGAACTATAAATGGTATGCCTTTCAGCGTCCTACCGCCAGTTCCGTCGTCTACCTCCTCCATGGCCAGCGCGAGAATACCTGGCTTGGAATTCAAGCTCTTTACGTAGAGTGGATGGTCACAGTTTGGAGGTAAAACATCCACTTCAAGATGTAAATGAGGCTTGTCTATAGCAACTTGACGGTAATACTGAGTCATCTTGAACTCGCCATGCGGGATATATATGCGAGGAGTTAATTTCCCTGAACGGTTCTTGGGATCGGCACAAATAATTTCAAGCCCATCACCATCTATGCGTCGAGTGAGAGAATTCCAGAATGAGGATCTTATCATGCGCGAAAGGCGCGAGACAGGATTCTCGGTGAGACGGGCCTCATCAAGAACAATGCGCTTTCTGCCATGATCACGAGCCAGCGCAAGCTCTTGGAGAAGGTTGGAGAGCATGTAAGTACCCTGGGATTGGAATAAGTCAACTTCGGGTAATCTAGCATGGAAATTATGACTGACTCTAACGTCAAAAGTCTTAAAGCCATTGCTGGTCGCGGTACCAAGGGGCATGACCTTTGGGCCAGAGTCAGTTATGCTAATTTGAAAATCACCGTCAGTATCTTCTTGCTCCAACACAAGACGGATGGTCTCGTCAACGTCCATAAGAAAGCGCCTTGGACCTGCAGAAGACTTTTCGTCATGCGACAATCTGCGTGCACGACGGATGTCGTCCTGGTCGAACTGGGGACGTCGCTTTGGATCATAGCCGTGGAGATGCGCCTAGATAAATGATGTATGATGAGTGCCAGGCTTGGGGGGTCCTGATAACGGTAAAACTCACGTTACTGTAAGTCCTTGTACGAGTGTAGCGGTCATGGCCGTAGTACGTACTGGAATCGACATAGGTGTCACTGAGAGGGGCGTCGTCGAAAAAATTAATGGTGGAGGGATGCATTGGGGCCATAGCAGTAACTGGAACGAAGCAACGAATATAGTGGGCACAGACCACAAATATATGGTTCACGACAAATCTAATATAGAGTGGCGCGTCGTGGACTGAGGTCAATAATTTATTAATAAGACGCCGGCTCATATACGGCGATTGTATTATACTGAAAACAAAGGTGTTCGTCTTTCAAGATCTCGCACTCCATCATGATCAACATCAACTGCAGCTGCCAGTTTCTGGCATTGCCCCTCGCAGTTTCTCCGACGGCGATCTGGCCTCAAGCGGTGCTTCGACTTCGATACCGCCCATTCCTGGTTCCTTGGCATATCGAGGCGCAGGCCCTGCCTGGCTGACAGGAAGCTGTTCTCGAACGGTTCCGATGTGTCAGGATCTGTGTCAATGCGCTTATTCGGATACGATGGAATCAAGCGCCCTGGAAGCTGTAGGTCACAACACTTGTTTGCTATGGATGGAGAAATGGGGTGATCTGAATGTTTCCTGTTAGTTCTTCTGGAGGATTTCCGACGGTCTCAAAAAGCTTACATTGTCACTGAAATGATGCAGCACCTCCCGCAACTGTTTCCTTGACATCTCCGCCTTGTACAGGATTTCCTCCACGGTCTTCTTCCCATCGAAGTATTTATGAATACTGTTCTCGAGTCAATTAGCGGTGGGGTAGGGAGAGTGGTGAGATACGCACAGCTCAAAACGTTTGGCTACGATAGGATCCTTGCCCATTGTCATGCCCCTCAGCCACCTCCGCTCCTTTGGCGTCGCCCTCTCTGGGTTCGAGATTAGACTCGCTACCCCCAAGTCATCTGGATCATCAGGGTCAGACTCGGACTCGCTCTCGACATCATGGTCATCTCCATTCTCTCCGTCTTCCCCTTTTCGATCCCGGTGCCTTCTCAACCTTACTCTCTGCATTAGCGATGATGTATCCGAAAACCGACGACGTGGCTGCCGATGCTCTGTCATCAACACTACTGGTGAGCCCCGTGGCGCAAAATCATCAATGGACGGTGGCGAACGATGCGACCCCTGCTGTGCTTTGTCCCGACTTCTGTGGACTGAGGATCGAGAGACGGGTGAAAATGTTGTATCTTCTCCTGATTCGTCTGCCACGGCCTCATCGTCGTGCTCCGCTAACAATACCGACTTTAACAAGCTCCTACTCCTGCTCACGCTAGGACTCTCGCTATGGTTTTCGGCACTGCTCTTTCGTCGCCTTCCACGTACTGTTAGTTGCTGATAAGCACGTTGACGCTCTCGCGCTTTGCGTGTTTCTCGGCGTGTCGCTCCGACGAGTTGCTTGAGGGTCGGTGTGGCTGTAAGCCGGAAACGCATATGAAGCATGACAAGAAGGTCACGCTTGAGCAGCCAAATGATAACATTTTGATAAATGGCGATTTTTTCTTTGGATTTCACCACGGACTCGAAGAAATTGTCCGGAGAGGATGAGAGCCTAGAGAATATAAAAGGTAGGGGAGGTAAGTTTGGAAATGCTTTAGCGAAGTCTGCGGTCAGCTCAGTCATACTGGTAATGTTAGCGCATTGATATGAAAACAACGACAGATAAACATACGGTATTCCTATTCGCGGGGGTAACGTGAATATATTTTTTAAACTTGACCGCACGAGATCTACGACCTTCGCTCGTCTACGCTGCACCAAGTATCTCACGGTCGGAAAAACTTCTTTGTGCAAATCCCAGTCTAACAGCGTTGCCATATCACTGAGACTGGCCATCCATTCGGTTATAAACATCAGGTCAAGCGAAGGCCTAATTGGTCACTCACGACACAAAAATGGAAGCACTGTCCAAGAAACGCGAGAGTCCTTCTGCAATAACACGTTCCTCCTTCGTAAGTCCTGGCCTATTCAAGTTCTGCAACGGATCTGCTATACAATCCTCTGCCCCAGTGTCTATGTCAAGAAGTAAAAGTGACTTCCACGGTGTGAGCGGCGGGAGCTTCCAGCCGAAGGAAAGTTCAGGGCCCCAATCAACATGGTCATCGTCTTCATGGTCATCTTCGTCATCCTCAAAGCTCCCAATCCCTGACCGGCCAAGGGAGGATGAGCCAGATGGGTCGGAAGGATCAGCACGGAGGAGTAAATCCAAGAACGGAGGAAGTTGAAGGACCAGTGAAATGTTGTGAAGAGTCAGCCGTGCAAGCGAATTGGCGTGAATAGAGATATAGATACGTTCGAAGGCACGTGCCAACGAGGAATGCACCAAACATTGTGCGACATAATCATCGTACGAGACCCCTGTTGCCTTGACGTTGAAGGAGTTATGCTGGTTTATTGGACGTGTTTGGGCTTACCGTTAGATATGCAGTCTTCTTTGAGTTTGAATAACAGATCCCATTCGCGTTCGACATACTTGTGGAGGACTTGTTCGTGGAAAAGAACAGCAGTCAAAGAGAAGGCTACGTTTTGGTAGATGGTATCGAAGTATTTGTTGAGGTTCCCAGATGCAGATGATGACGGGTCAGGTAAATCCAGCACGAATACGACATGGAAAAGCTGGAGCATACTTCGCGAAGAAGTCTCGGTGTTCACTTTTAATGCAGTTCCATCCTTCACTCCTTCAGTAAAATTATCTGTGGAAGCATGCTCTGGCATTATGGCCCATGTAAAACTCCAGTTACCTCGCTCATCGACACAAACAGGATGTCCTATAAAGGCAAGGTCGTCCACGACGAGTTCAAACTTTTGATGACAATTGTCAATCCTTGGACAAAGAAGTTGCGCCAAGAGATCCACGTTGTAGCCAAGGGCCGTATCGTATCCACTCATCTCCCCGTTGGCATGTAATGTTCCGTGATCATTTCTCTGATTCACCGGAGAGCGTCTGCCACCACTGGAGCTTCGCCCGGAGGACGTTAAGGATTGAGAACGATACCGTTTGACGGTAGGTCGTTGCCATTCATAGTCCACGCCGTCTCCCTCTCCGTGAGAGTATGAATATTGTTGAAAGTCGTCTGAAGGTACTTCAGAATAAGTAGCAGCACGATATGACGCATCTATATGCTCGAAGCCGAGTTTGGAAGGTGGACGCGGTCGGGCGAGTCTAGGGATTGGGCGTGGGGACGCGGGCCATCGAAAAGTTATGGTATGATCACTGGCAGAAGATGTTGCGAACAAGATCGCAAGAAGGGTTTGAGCCATGTATGTTGCGGAGCATATGTAAGGCTGTGCTTAAGTGTTCTGCGAATCCGCGCTGGCGCGGTGAAGTCGGTGTCTAAATCACAGCTTCGATAGCCTCGCCTCAACCTGCAGAACCGTGTTGAACATGGCCTCCAATTCTCAATTACAGTCCAATAATGCCTACCAGCAACAGCAGATCCAATCTCCAGCACCGACGATCATGAGTGGCAGCAGCGCTACACCCAGCATCCATAGCGTGGACATGGTGTCTGGAGAGCAGTACCGCTATGCGCTAGCAAACTTTGTAAGTACTGCATCATTGTAATTCACCCCCCTAATATTATCAATTGTCGTAATGTAGCGTATCGCACATGAGAAGGTAGAGAGCCAAAGGCAACAGCTCGAAGAACAAGAGCGGCAGGTTGCATTGCTCAGACAGCGTATCACTGTCTTGGAGGGTGGCGACGACCAAGACAAATGGCAAAAGATAGGTCACAAAGCGGGAGGCTCGTCTGTTGACGATTTCTCCATCAAGGTGCGATCTCTCTGAGCTTTCATTACCACGGCAGAGCGGGAGACATGCTAAAACTGTAATGCCAGAATGCAGCATCCCAGCTCGAGAAACTCATCAATCGGTGGGCAGCGGAGATGGTTCGCTACCCTCCCGTCCCACTTGAAGAATTACGCGATGCTGCGCTCTCCGACATCCAGGGCAGTGTGCCGCTTGATACAAAAGAAGCTTCACCCATGATTGTTCAAAACCTACTACGGCATGTGGTTGCCGAAACGATTTCGGAAGGCGTCGTAAATTGCCTTATTGTGACCAGCTCCAATGAAGCGAATGTACACTTGACCCGAATTCACGAGCACATCTTTGATCGTAAGTTGTGGCAGCATAATTCGAGCACATTGGCTAATAAATTTGTTAGGTGATCCAACTGTAGCTTGTGTATGGCGACGTCAGACGTTCTCTGCCGCTGTTGAATCGTGTTCTCCTGAAATGTCTGAATTCATCGTCAAAGAACACATGCCCGCACTTGCACCACTTCTTTCTAATTCTAGTTCAACTCTAGCGACTATCCTTGACTCTGCATATGCATTTTCTCGTATGCTGCATGGATCCAGGTCGACTTCGGGCGGCACTGTGGACGCCTTTTATCGTGCATTTGTCCCTGAGCTTAGCGCGGTGTTATATCCAAGGCAGATCGAGCTCGTGAAGCGATGCATCAGGAGTGAACGTGGTGAGGCTTGTCGGGTGGGTGCTAGCGTCTTTCCTGGCTTAGTAAAGGTCACCCGGGGCGGCCAAGATGGACAACAAACAGTTGTGAGGCGCGCTCAAGTAATTTGTGAATGTGCATTGGGGCTACGAACTTCTTAGTGTCTTTCAGTAAGGTCTTATCTGTGTTTTGCATACCTTTGTCGATGTTATTTTGAGACCTCATATACCTAAATAGGCTAATTACTAGTATACAAAACGTAATACTTGGAGCAATAACCATCGTGCTAAATATTTAGGGAAACCATCGAACATATTGCATTCATATAAACCAGTCAGCTGGCAGGAGCAACATGCAGTGCATCCAAGATGGTGATATAACTCTAAAAGCACAAGAAGCTAGCGTTCTAAGGCATCCTCAATAATCAAGTTTACGCAATCACTGCATGCACTGGAACATACATAGAAGCAGGGATATAATATAGCTATATGAGATTTCTAAGTCCTTGCTGAAACGGCTATTGCGGATGCATAAAGAAACCAAGAATAATGCTCGGGGTAGTGAGTCATGCACGATATGATTAGATCAGGAGAATCCGTGGCAATAGCAAATGGAAACCAGAAACGGAACATAGAATATGCAGCCCGAAGTCTATTCATCGCACCGGTCGTGAAGCAGGCTTATTCTAGGACATTTGATCCCGGGGTTCTGCTTCTGAGCGCCATCTCTGGTGGTCCACTGTACTGGACATCATAGGTTGGCCGTTTATCCAGACCAAGCGCTGTAGCTGGTCCGGGACTGATAGTGCGTCCTGGCGCAGGAGAACCTCGTACCCCTATATCATAGGCTGGGCCAAGAGCAGGACTTGCGCGCCCGGATGCAGGTGATCCACGACCCCCCATGTCATAAGCCATGCCAGGACCTGGACTCCTGGTTCGTGAACCAGGAGGGTACGTACTCATCGGGATGTTCTCATGTCCATCCACCGATCCGTCATGAAGTGTTTGTGGGATGGGTCCCCGGTATGGATCATAGTACCCAGCGTTGGAAGCGGCGCGCGGATCGTCACGATAGGGCTGGTTCGGGTTGAATTGGGGGAGTGGCGGTACAGCGTACGGGTCATGTTCTGTGTGGTCGAACGTCGATGGGTTCCGTGATAGTGCGTCAGCAGAGTATGTATTCGAGATCTGAGGTGATAGACCATCATTGCCGAGATCAGTATGTGTGTCTCGATTGAGTTCGGGCCACTTGATAGCTTCTGAGGGTAACATTGTATCGCTATGTTTCTGGAGGCAGTATGAGACTTACCGTCAGCATCGTCCAGGTCAGAGAATCGTTTTCGTGTAAGTTTCCAAATAATAAATGCAATGATGCCAAAAGCGGCAACGCCTCCTGCCACAGAAAGGCCTATGATAGTGCCGGAGTGAGAGGTATTGTCTTGAGGAGTCCCAGTGGCAGATGTCGAAGGGGATGAAGTGGTTGAAGACGCGCTTATAGTAGTAACAATCGTAATTGGGGATCCCTGGGCATCTGTGGATGTGCTTGCAGAGGTCGTTTCTTGAATGCTAGATGAGGTAGTCAATGGGGATGATGGAGTCGAGGCGACTGATGTAGCCGAGGAGGTGGGCGATGATGTGGTTTGTGTGGATATAGCAGACGTGGATGAAGGTGCCGCTGACGTAGAGGGAGTGCTCAACGACAGCGGCGGAGACGACGACCCTGTCGTCGTCGTAACGGCGCTCGGTGCAGACGTTGGCGACAGACTGGCAGGGGAACTCTGCACTGCAGTTGTCTGAGCTGAGGTAGTCGAGGTTATCAGGGCGAGAATGCCACCCTCCCTGCGAATGACATGAAAGGGCACAGATGCTAGGACTGAAGTGATCATGAGGAAGGACTGGATGACGGTATACTTGCGCATGACTGAGAGAGCGGGATAGTGGGTGAGGAAGATAATATCACAGATTTAGCTTCCGCAATGTGCCCAAGGTGCGATTTGTCCAAATTAGCGTTTTGTCTAGAAACTCTGAAATAGACGCGTTTTGACCACGATTTGCCCGCAAATATTGCTGATCACTAGCACTTATATTATCACTAGGCCGTATCCACCGTTGTTCCCGATCTGCCAACTGCGACGTGATATATTCCCGCGTAGATATAACACATTTCTGGCGCTCCACATATGGCACGGCAAGGGAACAAACGCAAGTCAGAGAGCCTGAATTGTCAGAGAAAGCGTGTGGTCAGCGACCTGTCGATTTTGCCAGCTTTCTCTTCGGCTCATTTCCTGCAGAGCTATGTTCCTTCGCGGAATCATTGTGATGGTCCTGGAGTGTGGGCAACCTGTGATAAAGGCCGAGAAAAGACTGCGATCGGAGAGCTGTATGACTTGTTTGAGGCGGTACGCCACAGCCCTCCGCGCTCGCCGGCGCATTTGACAATTGTCGCCAGTAGATAGCAGAAGAGCTCTGGCCTCAATCCCAAGGACTGGAAGAAGATGACAGTGGCGACTCGGATGATAACCTTGAACAGCAGGTCGAGAGAGAGGTTGAAGGGCTCAAGAAACCGAGATTGGAGCGGAGGTTTGGTGCGACAGAACAGGTCTAAACCTTTTAGTCCGCTAACCCTACTGTGGTTGAAATAGCTAACTGTCAGACTGGGCTACCATGCGGTATGCTTGGTTTATATTCCTCCTGACAATGATCAACCTGGACTTGGAAAGTTGTTTTTATATCCTGCAAACCGCCTGTCGACCCTGTGAAACTGGTCATCCACCATCTCGAAAGTGTTGAACGCACGGGTGTCACAAGGACCAAGTGAGTTTTCCTCCGTTTCCTTCTACCAACACTCTAACGTATACCGCTAGGCACGTTCTTCGACTTGTCCCCGTATCCACTTCCTGCGTTGCTAGCACACCCGAGATTCTTGTGCTCGCCAAAAAAGTCATTCCATCGGCATTCGCTTCGCTTCCTGACAAAACGAACGGCTCGCGAAATTATCGCGTGAGTGCCTTTGAAGACCATCACGATCACCACAGCGTTAAATTCTGCTTCAGTACAAGCTTGAACTGACGATTCGATATCATGACAAAATGAAGAAATCAGAGCTAATACCATTACTTGCGAACTGCGTGCCGTCGGATGTTGGACACATTGTGGACTTGGAACACCCAGAAGTCGTGATATTTGTGCAAGTATTGAAAGTGAGCTGTCATATTCGAGTATCTCTCGACTACATCTCATCCCTCTTAGACCGTGTGCGGTATGAGCGTGGTGCAGCACTATGAAAGGTTCAAGCGGTTCAACGTTGTGCAAGTCGGAGACATGGCAAGACGTGACAGCGACCTGTTGAAAGTTGCTCAAGCTACTGCCGATGAGCTAAAACAGGATGTCCCATGAGGGAGGTGAGCACAACAGTTAATAATGGGGGATTTCACGACTTACAACCACCGCAGCATTGTTTATAGCCCTCAGAAATTGTTGTGCTGTCCGTCATCTATTAAGAGCTATAAATTCTAACACTTCTAAATTGTCACCCTCGCCGTGTAAATCTACAGACGTCACTCCACATCGGACCAAGGTTTTAGCATTACTTGTATGAATAAGCTGGCCGAGAACCTCCATGGCCACTATTACTACCGCCGCGCGCGGAATCAATAAGTAATAACTACTTGCAACTGCTCTTTCTCCACTTTTCTATACCTTTGCGCTACGATGGGCGACCTACTTGATAGCATGCTTGATCTCATGAGACGTCTTCCACCTACCCATGTTGAAGAGAACGTGGCTAGTCTTGTCGCCATTTGTCCAGACTATGCGGACGACCTTCTGGGCAGCGTTGACCAACCTCTCAAGCTCATGACTGATCGAGCAACTGGAAAGGACTACCTCGCTTGTGATTACAACCGCGATGGAGAGTCTTATAGGTATATTCATTGGCTTTGATGTGCTCCTGATATGGAATATTCAACATTCAGGTCGCCCTGGTCGAACGAATACGACCCTCCATTAGACGACGGCACTGTCCCCTCCTCAAAACTACGAAAATTGGAGATCACCGCCAACGAAGCGTTTGACACCTATCGAGAGATGTGTGTGGTGAACTTTATCCGTTCTTTTCCCCAAGCCAACTTTGAGCAGGTACTACGAAGGAGGCGTTTCATCAGTTTATCTTTGGGATTTAGATGATGGGGGGTTCGCTGGTGTGGTCTTGTTGAAAAAAGGTTCAATCTACCAATAAGGATCTTGGCTTTCAGCTGCTAACGTGCTCCAGTGCTGAAGCCTAGCGATACGTCTCAACCATCAGGGTCGTGGGATTCTATTCACGTTTTCGAGGCTTCAGAGCGAGGGCGGCAAGCACATTACAAACTTACTAGTACCATCATGTTGCAGTTGGTTACAATAGGAGACAGCGCTGGCGAAGTGAATCTTAGCGGGAGTATGACACGACAAGTGCGTTGCCTGCCCTAATCCCCGTCCGTAATTATTGAAATCTCTTACCGAATAGCATGAGCATGATGCTCCTCTGACCGATGGGTCTTCGCATATAACAAACACTGGACGAATGATCGAAGACATGGAAATCAAAATGCGTAATCTACTGCAAGAGGTATATTTCGGGAAAACGAGAGACGTTGTCAGTGAGCTGAGGAGTCAAGAGAGTCTTGAGAGGGCACGGAAGCAGAGAGAAGTACAGCGAGAATTGGTGGGCCTCATGAAGCGGTGAAAGATGAACAAGTCCCACGCATATCCTACGTTGGGAGTCACCTTAATTTGGCATCCGCGACTGGATTCGCATGAATCGTAATCTAGATATTCAGCCTTAACAGATATAATGAACGGGCGAATGGACGACGATATCTTACATTTGACAAGCTAATTTCTTGCAGAGGCCTGTTCTTTTCGTTCACTGGCACCTTTTCCATGGCATCTAGTGTTGAATCGGCCCCATCAATAACCCTATACATTAAAGTGAGCTGAAAATAAAGTTGATATATTACAGTTACTTACTTCCCGAGGATGGTGTACTTTCCATCTAAATGGCTCTGTTTGGAATAAGTGATAAAGAATTGAGACTTATTCGTGTCTGGTCCTGCATTAGCCATGGCCACCACACCACGCGAGTTGAACTTGTATCCGCGTGAGTGCCAAAATCGCTTGAATAAGCGTTACTACCTACTTTCAACGTCGAGCGGACTTCATCAGCAAACGGCTTCCCCCAGATTGACTGTCCGCCTTTTCCTGTGCCAGTCGGGTCACCGCCTTGGATCATAAAGCCTTTAATATTTCTGATGAAAATTTCATGACAAGTTTGCTTGGATCGAGAAACAGTATCGTACCTGTGAAAGATAGTATTGTCATATCCCTTGCTAGCACATAATGCTAAGAAATTCTGTAACATGGGAGTCGAAGAACTTTGAAAGACTAGTTGAAAGTAATGCGTACCTCCGCCGCTTTTGGTACAGCTTCGCAGAAAACCTCAATCTTAGGTGTAAAAATAGCAGTGACGTTATTAAGAATAACGTATGAACAAACCTTGAGATCACCGAGGGAAGTGTGAAGAGTTACAGACTGCCAGCCTTGTTCAGAAAATCCTGGGAAACATGTCATGGAGTTTCCTACCATACCATATATAAGGAAAGGGATTTGGTCAAGAAAACGCGCCTTGGCGGTAATGATACGCCCACAATAATACATTGGTACACAACACAGCAGAGCCACACGAATTGTCGATGGCTTTCGCGACAAGGTGAGGATGAGATGGGTGGATTTGGCCTTTCAGACGTGTTATCCTTTAACTACACTATCCTGCAGTCCATCTGCCTTCGGCATTAAGTCTGCAACCACTGGAGGCACGTTCGGTGCTCAGTCCACGCTTGCATCAACCCCAAATGCAAGTCCATTCGCGGCCTTTGGTTCATCACCGTCGCAACCACCTGCTCCACAGCAGAACACGTTATTTGGCGGGTCAGCACAAGGTCAGAACCAAAGTCAACCCCAGACCCAGCCTAGCATCTTTGCATCACAACCTTCTGGACAACAGCAGGCCCAGCAACCGTCAAATGGACTTTTTGGATCCACGCAACCTGTTCAGGGTGGTTTCGGAACTTGGGGACAGACCAATAGTCAGCAACAGACCCAGCAGCAGCAGCAGCAGCAGCAGCAGCCCACCGGGTTTAGTACAGGAAGTAGCATCTTTGGCAATCCGAGTAACCAGCAACAGAACCAACAACAACCGCCTTCGACAGGGTTTGGTACGGGAGGAAGCATATTTGGGAACACCATTAATCAACAACAGAACCAGCAGCCGTCGGCCGGCTTCGGTATGGGAAGCAGCATCTTTGGAAACATCGGAGGTCAACAGCAGCAAACGTCGCAGCTGGGTAGTGGCTTATGGGGAAGCGCCACTGTTCCACACTCTGGTCAATCAACGCTCGGTCAATCCTCCTTGTAAGTTAAATGTCTCCAAATTCTCACTATATGTTGAGTCGCTATTAGTGGGACATTAGGTGGATCTCAGCAACAACTGCCCCCACCTTTTACACGGACAACCAAGTTCAATGATCTTTCCGAACAGATCCAGAAAACATTGGAGGGCATTGAGTATGTGTTTTCTCCACTCAAACGTTGCTATCAGGCATTCACGCTCGTATGCATAGCTCCCATATACAAGGTCGTATCCAAATTAGCAGTGATTTGAAGGCACGCTCCTTGGACGAGGAGCCAACTAAGGGGGCAGAATTAATTCGAAAAGTCCATAACGTGTGGTATTCGTCATTCCTGAAAGCCCTTTCATTGTCACTCACGTTTGAGCTTCTTGAAGGATCTTGTGAACACCATGAGTACATTACAGGCTGATAAAGCCATCGCCGAAGAACTCAGGTCAAAAGTAGACCAGAGCGTGCAGGACACGATCATCACAACTAGGATTATGGACGGGTTCAGGAACCCGCAACAAAGTGGGGCATATCTCAAGAATCATGCCAACTTCCCGATTGAGTAAATCTCATTGATCGTGGCACGCTTGCCAAAAAAAATTAATATCTCCCGAAAAGATTTTTCACCAGGGCTGCTGATGAAATTCGACAAAAACTACAATGGTACAAGACCACTATCGAAGTGAATCCACCTACCTTATTCGCGTTATACACCTCATGATAGCTTCTCCCCATTCAGCAAATCGAGCGAAGGCTGGCTTCGGCTCAAAATGCTGTCCAATATAATCCACATGGTAACGGCTCAGTCATTGCATATGCTGTATTAGTGGTTGATACGGCGACTACAGCAATAACAGTCACTCTGCAAGCACAGAATTCTGCATTTATAGCTTTAGCAGGCAGGACGGCTGAACTAGATGCGGAATTGCAAAAAATCAAATCCGTATACCGTGAACTTTGGAGGACGCACACAGGAAGCGCAAGGGACCCGTTCAATGAAATCAACAGACGACCTGGTGACAGTGGGATGTTGAATAGCATTGGCTCCCTAAATCTGAGTAGATAGAGGCTTCCACTTTTGCGCTGTTTTACTCGCCATGATACAATTTCCTGAGCAACAGTGTCTCGAATGCATCATTTCCTCGGCGCATGAGTTCCAGGTCATTTGGCACCGCCCACGAGAGTGTTTCCGCCTTTCTTGTGGCAACGAAAACGAACGTGGTACTGTCTTCGACATCTCCGAGCTGCTCCCAGTCCGTGGAAAATTTACGTCGAATTAGCACTGGCGAAAAGTTAAACCACGTCCCAAATGCAGCCCAGAAAGGCGTTTCCTTCGGCAGACTACGTATCATGTCTAGGTTCGACAAGGTCATTGACTTATAGTTTCGTCAAATCGGGAGTTGGTGGGAGCGTACACGAGATGACGACTTCCACCGGCTGTACAATAGTTGAAAAAGGAGGAGACGATAGTTGCAACAAGGAGCGAAGCAAAGGAGCGAACAGCTCGGGAAAATATACCTTGATACAAGGGAACTCAGGAGAGCCAATAGTAAGGCGACGTAGTAACTGACCAGGTCACTGCACACTATGTGAGTCAAGAGAGCACCAGGGGATGCAGATCTACCAAAAGGGATTTTGGATGTGAGACTGTCCGCCAGTCGCCGTCCATGCTCCAAATTTCCCCATTCCAAAGGTTGAACCATGAGATTGACAGAAGGTAACTCTGTCGCTTTGAGAAATCCGTCCTGACAGTTACGCTCCAACAGAGGACAAACAACCTCGAGATCGGTTAAAACGAGGGTTTTCGCTTGATTTTCGAATTCCTCTCGTCTTGACAAAAGCGTCCGAGCTATCTTCAAACCCAAAAATCCATTTCCGGCGCCAAGTTCGACCACTGCGCCACTACGACCATCACAAATCGAGCATTCCGGGTTAAATTCTAGGGTAGTCGCTGGATTCACGTAGATTGTCATGGCGTACGCAGCTTCCCTACAAAATGATTACTGGTTGGCCAAACCGAATTCTTGATTTAGTTACAATACCATATTCTCCCGGCGATTCCATAAACCTCGATGTCGCTGCTCTGCGACGATACAACCATGTCGTCATCTGAAAATATATGGCCTTGTCCTTCAGATGGAGCTTTAATTAAAGAACCTAGCGCTGAGCTTGGATGGGAAGCGCGGATGGATAAGTTTACGGGAAAGTTGGTTGTCTTCATAGATGCTTATGTCATACTCATACCGGACGACTTACCGCTTTCACATGTACTTCCGAGTCCGGGTCGACGCCGACCGACTCAGACCATTCCTCTACTTCCATGGTCGCAGCGTCGAAAACAGTCGAACAGTTGACTCCATTCGGGCATGCGTTAGCAGGTGCACTGGGAGGAGTATTCAGTAATGCGTGAGTGGTGTGCAGATTTTATCTACTTGCTGTCTTACATCGTCTTGGTAGCGTCGTGTATCCTCTCGACACGTACGTTGTATCCTCTCTAGTTGTGTGTATGATGATTCAAATTTCTAAAGTGTCAAGACTCGTATACAAGCCGCCTCGTCATCTACCAAAGATGAGAAGGGCAAAGGTCTAAGGACTAGGTCATCCCAACTATCGATTGTCAAACTTCTGGTCCAGATTTTGAACGAGGAAGGCATCTCCGGTTTTTTTAAAGGTTTTGGAGCTAGTATGCTCAATACCTTCTCCATGCGCAAGTATCTTCATGACTCTATAATCATGCTTGAACACTGAATGCCTGTAAGCAGAATACGCCTATTTCTTTTTCTACAGTTTCGTCCGTACTACCTATTTGAAGCGACTCTCTCGTTCCTCTCCGGCTGGCTCCAAAGTACCCGCTATATCTACAGCCATGGAGCTCATTTTGGGCGCTATAGCAGGAGCACTCGCCCAGATATTCACCATACCTGTAGCCGTTATTGCCACACGTCAACAAGTCAGTCGATCTACAAAGAGACGAACATATCTACCCAAATCATCCAACGACCATCAAATAGATGACGATGATGATTCCTTCCTTGCCGTCGGCAGAAAGATTGTTCGTGAAGACGGGATTGGTGGACTCTGGCTGGGTATTCGGCCTGGATTGGTTCTCACAATTAATCCTGCAATCACTTATGGTGTTTTTGAACGCGTAAAGGGGTTGGTCCTGTTGGGATCCACAAACACTAAATTGAGCCCATGGCAGTCGTTTGCTGTTGGGGCGTCCTCGAAAACGCTGGCTACCATTGTACGAGAGAGATTCTTGAGGAACTCAACCATTTAGCTAACTCTTATATAGGTCACATACCCGTATATCATGGCCAAAGTGCGGGTACAGGCCGGATCAACGGAAGACGATGGTTTGGATGAAGCAGAGAAAGCTTCTACTGACCATAAACCTCGGAAACCCAAGTACAATGGTGCCTTGGATGTGTTGACTAAAGTTTGGCAAGCCGAAGGTTTTCTCGGATGGTATCAGGTCCGTGGCTCCTTCCTTTGACGCGCACGGTTTACTGACATGCAATCTCAGGGAATGGGGGCGCAGATTATCAAAGCTGTGCTGTCGCAGGCCTTGCTATTTATGTCAAAGGATCAATTTGAGCATTATGCTCTTGTTATCTTAACTTTATGGAGACGAATTATTCAGGGGAGCAATTAGATCGAGCACTTAGATCCTCTTAGACATCGTCAGTAAGATTATGGGCAATCGTGTATATAGTGATATCTCTGCTGTTATTATTTCCGTGAAACCAAAGCAAAATAAGATTCTACCCGAGGAGTGTGACAAGATGTGACGATGTTTCTAAGCACAAATACAGAACTGGAATGCGAGAGATCAACACCTTACTACCCGAGATTCTTGCAACAAATTACACGCCTTCCCCCGAAGAATGTGAATTAATCCGGAACTATCACATCCCAATTCACATCGAGAGGTGTTTGGCACTCGATGCTGAGGTACATCGTGCTCAGACCGCCCTCGCAGCTCTGCAAAGTGAGCAGCGAACACAATACGACCTTCTCCATGCACACCAAGCATTGCTCTCCCCTATGCGCCGTCTCATACCTGACCTTCTTTTGGAGATCTTTCGCCACTGCCATAGTCAGTCTACAGAGGCACCAATGAAGCTAGGCAGGGTGTGTCGGAAGTGGCGTGAGCTTGTGGTCTCAACACCGACGCTGTGGACGCTAGTCTTGCTGCAGGACACGATGGAAACGCGAAGAATAGTGCCATTTGCGCGGGCATGCATAAAATTTTCTGGATCTTGCCCAATCAAAGTCGTTCTCAAATTTTTGCACCGACAGTATGGTCAAACGATGCGCCGGGCATTATTCGACGCTTTAGGGATCGTTACTCGCCACGTTCACCGTTGGCAGACTCTTGAAGTTTTTTTGGATAACACTTTCAAGCCAGACGATTTTCTCAAAATATTACCAGCTAACGGCCCACTTATAGAGAAGTTGGTTCTGAGAATCAACCGCACGCAGTCACTCCCATTTTCATTCCTCCCAAGTCTTCGAGACCTCAAACTATCAATAATTCATCCCCAAGATATTGCTTTATTACTACGGTGCACTCAGTTACGCTCCCTTTCTATCGGTGGCGCAACAAGCGAGCTCACATTAATGGACTACTGGACCGTACTCTCCAACTGTTCGGACATTGAGACTTTCCACATTGCGTGTGTAAATTCTGACGTTACGGTTCTACCAAAGGAAGCTATAACGTTATTTCGTTTGCGAGAATTGCGTATTGGACCATACACACCCGATCCTGCGCCACTGATCAATTGCATCAAGACACCAGTCTTGCAGCGATTGCTCGTGCTCGTGGACAAAAACATAGACTCGTCCTGTGTCAGACAGCTAGTGGAGGGATGCAGACCACCCTTGACATACCTGTCCTTGGTTCACGCAAATGGCATGGACGTGGCGAGATGTATACCATTCCTTCCCAACTTGGGGAGCCTTACATTACAACACACCGAATCCATAGACCATGTCATAAACAGCCTAACAGAGCAAGATGGTGACGGGACATTTCACTGTCCCACACTAGTCCATTTTGGCCTGCGGCTCTGCCAACTCACAGGAGAACACCTGGTTCGCATGGCAGAGGAGCGACGGAATGCGGCAGGTGGGCTGAGAGTTCTATTGGACTCGAGGTCTCCCTACAGAGCTGGGGAGTTTGCGGGATTGACGATTGAGCTTTCGCAGGTGGGGGGACTCACGGTTTTGCAGATGCAGGAGTTGCACAAACTGCAGACCGAGGCGGCATGAATTTTGAAACTGGTCAGTTTGTGGTCGTCCTTCACAGACTTGTTAGCAGACAACTTGAAGTTGACGGACAGGCTTGCAGAACTGAACATCAACTGTGGGCTAGCCGACATTGACAGGAGAAGAGGAGACATGTCAAATGGGACCCCAAGGGATACGAAGCAACCATCTCATATACAATAACTAATTTTGTATTCGCTCATGAATATGAATTACTCTGGTAATCGCGGATCTCGCGGCAAAGTGCGGCTGAACAGTCGTAGACGCCCTATGTGTCCAGACCTTTACTCACGACTTTTAACGACACTATTAACGACATCATCGAAACTTTCTCTTTTTTTTTGGCTCTGACCCTTGTCGTTGTCAGCAATGGCCTTGACACTGGTCGGCTATGCCTCAGCATTCCTTGCCTTTGCTGCTAGCAACGGCTTTGCTCAAACCTCTATACCTTCACCACGGTATGCCCATGTCTTGTGGCTCAGTCTGCTGCTAATTCCAGCTATCCTGCAGCTGGGGCCAAGCATCGACAATTCTCTATGATAAATTACTGATATCAGGTGGCAAGATCGACCCTCAGCACCAGTTTACCTACACTTCTGCTCCAAATTGCAATGACCTCCTTTCCTTGGATCTCTCCACTTCATTCCCACTTTCTTCTCCTCCGTGGTCTTACATCTCGGGCTCTCAAAACAGCTCTACATCCCAAGGTCCTGCTGTTGCCTTCCACACCCTGACACCCTATACGTCTTCCACACTCCTCCTCTTTGGTGGTGACTCTGGATTCAGCTCTATCCAGACTAACGCTGATTCTGCATGGCTCCTCAACGTTAAGGATCTTAGTTCCCCTTCATGGTCCTCTCAGACCTCCAGCTGGGCTTATGAACCCATGCGAAGATTGTACCATGCTGCACCCTCTGCCTCAGGCGCAATATATATTCTTGGCGGTCAAAAGGCCGATGGCAGCCAACTTGGCTTCCCTGACTCATATATTTTCAACGCAGTCGCTGACAACGGTACCCCGGCTTTTATTCCTCTCACTAGCACCACTGGTGCGCCAGCTGGTCTTTTTGGACATGTCGCCCATGTTCTCCCAGGAGGCACTCTTCTTGTTTTTGGCGGATTCTTTTCCTCAGGTCCTACCCCAAATACCCCCTCCCCGCTCTCTACCATATACACGCTTGATACTACTTCAGCCTCTCCCACCTGGTCTATACTAAATGCGACTGGGACGATTCCCATTCCAAGGCGTGGTTTCGCCTCTGCTCTGCTTAGTACTGGCAAGATCATTATTCATGGGGGTGCAGACGCTGGCATACAAACAGTATACAGTGACGCTGCCATTCTCGACACTACCCAGACCCCTATGACATGGTCCTCCGTCGACGGATTATCGGATACCCTGGGTCCCCGCGTTGGTCACGTTGCTGCCCGCATTGATGGGCAAGTCTTCTTCGGATTCGGTACGTATGTATGTATTTCTGCTTTGTTGTGAGAGCTGAAAATTAGCTACAGGCTGGGCCGGTAACTCTGCCGCAAGCCCCAATCTCGTGTTATATGATCCTACTTCAGGCACATTTCAGCCTACCTACACCCCTCCCCCTACCCAAGTTTCCATCACGACCCTACCTGTTTCTCCCACCTCACCGGGGGGTACTTACCCTTCCTCTGGAGTGAATACTGGACAGGGAGGTTCTGGAGGCTCTGGATCATATTCTGGCATTGGTGTAGGGTCATCCCCTTCTATCGGTTCAGGAAAGGGGCCAGTTGGAAGTGGAGGCGGAGGCGGAGGCGGAAGCGGTGGGCAAGTTGGTAGTCCGAAAAGTCAGTCATCATCCAGCAAGGCAGGTCTTGTCGTTGGGTCGATACTTGGATTTTTCACGTTCGTTGGACTCGTCGGAGGTGGTGTATATTATGTTCTGAGACAGCGGGAGCGTCGTGCCGGGATATTTGATGATTCTTACAGCCCCCAAAATCTCGAGAGTCGGTGGAAACTCATTGCCGAAGCAGACCCTTGGGATGCTACATTGGATGAGTCTCCTACACATCCAGGGATGACGGTTCAGATGGCTGGCACTAGATGGCATGAGCGACCGCGTCGTGGTTGGGGGATACTTGGTCTCGGTGCCCTTATTGGCGTCGGAACTACGTATCCTGCGACTACACGCCGTCGTCTTGACATGCTTGCCGACGAGGACGCGCGACAGTTTGACATAGATTCTGTGTCTCACAATGGCGAGGGTCACACAATGAGCTACGATAAATCTAGAACACTCAGGCAAGGTACTGGCGGGAGCTCAGTCTCCACTGAGACGCGCAAATTAAATTCGGGGCGGTCTCCATCTTTACGGAACGACATCTGGAACATGAGCGTCGCGAGTTTGAGGAATGCGGGTGTCTCACTTGGCGTCACAGCTACGTCCTCCGCTGCTGCACGCAAGGGCAGGTGGGGTGGTGTGAATAATCCAGAGTGGTTAGAGAAGGATCTGCCCCCCGATCCATTCCAAGATCCAGCTTCTGCTTCCCAAAGCGGACCATCATCGATCGAAGGGACTAAGCTCCTGGTGGGTACAGATGATAACCCACACGTGAGGGACGGTGAGTCACCTGCCAGCTCGAAAGCCCCTCAACCGCATGTCGACCCATTCGCGGACCCTCAAGAAGCCGAGGTACGTGTGAGAGATACAAGGGCTGAAGATGTTGCCAGCCTGTCTAGCGATAGTCATGAGGGGCGTACAGTTGGCACATTAGGTGGTGGGCAGGCCTCACGGAGCTCGCTCCCCCGATCTTTTGGTATGGTGGGGCTGGCGAGTTTGGGGAATACGTCTTCCGGTTCTTTAGACCCGGATAAGGGTACATCTATCGAGTCGCATGACACACCATCGTCGCAATCAACACAGTCGACTTCTCTCAGCGGCATCGGTGTTGCTTCATTGACCACGGACCAGAGTTCTAGCGTAACCTCACTGCCGTCTCCCAGGACCACGTCTATCGTTGGTGCAATCACTACACCCAATGTTCCAATGCGCCGCTCAGACTCATGGTGGTCACGATTTAGTCGCACATCCTTCCTCGATCGACATTCGGTTTCAGATGCGTCGCATCGGAAATCGAGTATTGGGGGACTGACGGATTTCCGAGACCCGAATCCCCCACCTCGGTTGTCAGCCATACAAGAAAGCATATCCCCGAGTCGACAGGTGACGGAGGATGAGAATGTTCTCAGCGCTTTTACGAGTGTGAGTGTCGCAGACAAAGTAGGTCCACAAAAAATGGGTTCCGGGTACGCGATCTCAACAAAATCGTCGATAAAAACGGCCAACTCGGAGCTGATTGAGGGCATGGGTGGGAGGATGGAGGTAGTGCAGCGTGCGCTGTCATTAACGTCACGAGAAACTGCTTCACCGGTCACATCCGATAGCCATGATAATCTACACAAGTGGGCTTCATCCTCGGTGGAGGCGAGCAGTTTTGACGATACACATCGAACGTCGTGGACGATATCTGATGCTGAGCCCGATTCCTTCGTCGCTGAGTCTCCAGCAGGATATGTAGGGGAAGGTTCGCCTCTGGATGCATGTTCCGATGTATCCGTGCCGCTACCATCCGATCCGTTAGGTAAGGGCTCGACCACCACTGCCCAGCGTCGGTGCCCACCACGTCGAACACTGACCGGCGCTGTCGCGACCCGTGTATCAGCGTACGAACGACGCTTATCGCAAGACACCTCCAAACAGTCCCCGCCCCTTGGTGCCAAACCTCGCTTAAAGGACGAGCGCGGTCGAGGAATCGGCGTTGGGTACGGGCTTGTTCCGAAAGCATCTCTTTTCGTTGCCAATCCAGATCGAAGAAATCTTTCGGGGTCAACCTAAGTGGACACCACGAACACACTCATTTCATTGCATTTATATCTAGTTGGACAGTCATCATTATTGGGCAAGCTTCTCTGGCATGCTTTAGTCATTTTCAATGTTACCATCACGACTTTCATGAAGATTTTTTGGCATGGACACTCGGTTTCATAGCTTGCTTGATTTGTAGAAGCTAACTGTATCAGGTCCTCCATCGTGGTGTTGCTGTTAGATAAAAACAAGTTATGATTTGTTGCTATCATATTCAGAAAGCTCAGGGTTCTCTATCATAGACGTCTAAAGTCTTTGAGTGCGATGACCTGCGGCATAGAAACGTGCATAACGTTGAGTAAGACACCAGAACGAACTGGTAACGAGTCACTCAAAGCAGTGGCACAATGGATGGGTGCTACACTCTACTCAACAAAAATGCCCTAGTCCTGTAAATATGTAAGTACATACCGAGTCAAAGTGTCTTGGGAGCCTCTGTATGCCTTGTAAGACCTCTTCAGCTTGTTAAATGGCAAGTTGTCACTGATGTTAAATGAATACAGGAATGATGAGAATGATTCCAGAACATGTCACTTAGATAGAATGGGGTTCCAGAAGCTTCTGGTAGACTTCCGGCTGGGTCAGAGGGACTTGGCTTCAACTTGTGTGTTGCACCGGCTCAGCATTCTGTCCCTGTATTTCAGAAAACCAAGTGTCTGGAAGGTACAGGTGAGCTGTAGCTTGTTGTGGGTTGTAGTGTCAAGAGAGAGAGTAGAGAACAAGGTGTATTAAGTCGATATCAGAACTGAGGGATATACAAGAGGGTTATGGGTCTATATACTAAGAGTCTCAGGGATTGGGTCCAGGGATAATTAATATAAGTGAAACACATTTCATGACTATCAAAAAGATTTCTAAAACCTAGAAACAAGGGGGTTGAAATGGGATGACAAGGGAAGTGGAAATAAATGGTGACAAGGTTTTCCAGGTGAACCTGGAGATCTGGAGATTGAAGCAGTTTGGAGATCGGCCCAGGAGATCCAGAGATCTGGAGATCAGCCGGATATGTGACTATGACAGTACCTCCCCCTTAAGGGCCAAGCCCATGAGGACTGTGGGAAAATAGCTACTGCCATATAAAAATTAGGCTGAAATAAGATTTAAGTTTTTTACAGGTTGTCCTTTAACCACCATCCCTGCATCAAAAAATGTTGCCAGAGGGTTTTGGTGTTCCTTTTACTGATTCCCCGAAGGGAGAAGAGGTCCTTATATTAGACCTGTCAGAATTCAATTATCAAAGATAAATGTTATGGACAAATGTATTGTTAGCAATAACATTGGAGAATGTTTCCACATGAAGAAGATGGTGTTCGAAAATGAAAGGCAATCCTACAGTAAAAGCGAAGGGCTTTCGGAATGTTTGCGAAGAAGTGCATGATTCCGAAGAGATAGATATTCTGAAAGGATTCTATCTCGTGGATTGGATAAACCGTATGGTTCACGCTGATCACACCCAGTATGATTACATTCTTTCGAAGTATAATCAAATCTAAAGTGATAAGTTTTATAGGACTTACTTCGAAATGAAGTTGCTCTTTTTGATTGTTCACGACGAATTGTTAAGTCAAGCAGATCAATCAAGTAGACATGCAATAATTGAACTAAAGAACATACATGCGAATGTGCTACTTATATACTGGGACATTCGGAGGCAAAGGAGAATGGGGAGTAGTCCGTTAAGGATCGGAAAAGTAGCTAAAGTACATGTATGCTAGTTAATGACCATAATGAATAGAGAACAAGAGTGGGATGAAAATTGTGAATGGGAAAAGGGTTTAACGAACTAGAAATAAACCCTGAAACTTGTTTCCGAACCGTATGTCGTTTTGGGTAAATGAACCCTTGTTTCACCTCTTTAAACGACGGCCCTGAGTGTCGGGGATGAACACGTCCACATGTTGAATTGTATGCGTTGTTACCATAAGCTTTTAGAAGCATAGAATCGACCCTTCTATTGAGTTCCTAGAAATAGATGGGGATAGTAATGGGGATAGTGTAGGTGCTTCTTTTCTGAGGAAAGGCTAATAATAGAATCTGATTTCTTGGTTGGGTCCTTGTGATGTTGCTAGGACGATTCAAGGTGTTATGGGTGATGAAGTGTTGGATGGTTTATGTGTGACAAGTCTGCCGATGATTCGGGTTCCGAAGAGTTGATTCGGAAACGTGATGTTTGGGTGGTTTGGGTGGTTCGGAAGGCGGAACAGATCATAAATCATGATCATGACAAGACCCCCCCACATAATCTGCTGTTTGTTCTCACAGCCCATATCCCGTTCCCACGAATACACTTTATATAAGCTGTTCCCACGGTGTCATTACAAGTTGTTTACTTTTCAATGTCCAACTCTAATGACCGTATCCTAGTATACAAACTTAATAACCTTCTGGGAAATCAAGTGTATCCCTGGGGTCTTGCGACCTGAATGTGGATGCTGGGTCTAGGAATGGTTAGTATAAATAAATAGTGTTTTCAATTTGTGGGTGGATTGCAAAATGTCAATCTCTCCACTCTGGATACTCGTGTATCCTGTTGCTTAGTAATCCAATTTTTCACCCAATTCCAATTTTTCTCCTTCACCTGTCACTCTTTTCTCTTGATCATCAGTGGATCATATAGTTTGTATATCATTTTACCAAGGCGTCTTGTTACTTTTTGTTATCCGTTCCTGGTTAAAGCAAGAGAGCCATTTTAAGCTAAACCCTAACCCTAATTACTTTGGCACCGTAGACTGCATGAAATAATGAAACTCATTTTCCTATGGCTGTTTGTCACGATCACAATTTAGGCCATTACATTGTTTCTTCTCCAAACCACAATCCCCAAATGCTTCCAAAAACCTCCTTCGGAAATCCCAAATCACTCTCACCTCAATACTTCACACACATTTGATCTGGTCACCCAATCCAGTTCAGGAATCACTACATTAAGTGTTTAGTGAAACAATCAATAACCAGGTCCAATCATAATCTTTTCTGGAAAAGAAGCACCCTGACTATTCCCATCACTATCCCCATCTTTTCCAATGAACTCATTGATCGAGTTATTTCCATTGTGTGGAAGCTTGCAATGACATTCCATATCATCAGACTCTATGATATGAATGTTCTAGGCCCTCAGGATCACCTTCCGAAGGATTTGCACATGGTTATCCCTACCTGAAGAGCCATGCGATTCAGAAACATGTTTCAAGAGCTATTGTTGGTCCATTAATCTTTTTTCTTCATTCACAATTTTCCTGCCACCTTTGTTCTTTGTTCTTTGTTTCCTATGGTCATTAATTAGCATACATGTACCTTAGCTACTTTCCGACCCTCACAGATTCATTCCCATTCGCTCTTCCTTCCAAACCGTTTAGTATATAGCTAGTACATTTGCATGTATATTCCCTAGTTCAATTATTGTATGTCAACTTGATTGTTCTACCCAAACTTGCCAACTTGTCGTAAAATCACCTCGAACAACAACTTCACATTTGAGTGAGCACTCCAACTTTACTTATATTAATTCAAACACACTTCAAAAGAATGTGAGATCATTGGCTGTGATCGACATGGACTGCAAAGTTCATTCGATCTACAAGATAGAATCCTTTCAGAATGTCTATCTCTTTGGAACTATGCATTTTATTTGCAAATGTTCCAAAAGCCATTCGCTTTTACTGTAGGATTTCTATTCACTTTCAAATACCATTCTATTATCATTAGGAACATTTCCAAACAGAATTACTATACTAACACAATATTCATCCACAACTTTTATCACTGATATTTGAATTCTGACATGAAGGACCACAGCCACAGGGCTTCTTTTGCTCCATGGGTCAAGGACATGTACTCCGCCTCTGTGCTTGACAACACAATGATGCATTGTTTTCCATTCCACCAAAGCTTAGCCAAAGATCTTTGGTTGCACCCAGGTAAGTGATTACATGTTTGAGCACATTCCAGTGAATTTCTGCAGGGTTCTGAACAAACTGGGCTAGTACCCCAACTGTGAACATTATATATGGTCTGTATACCATTGCAGGCCAGAGGACGCTCCCTATGGCCTCAGCATAAGGTACTTTTCGCATCTCCATGATCTTCATGATAGAGGTTGGTGTCACGATGGTGTTTTATAACATCTCCCTGTTATTGCACCGAAGTATGGCTTTCCGATCATCTCCGAAGATCCCCTTCGGAATTTTGAACCACTCTCGCCTAATTCTTCACACATGTTTGATCCGGTCACCCAATCCAGTTCAGGAATCACTCCATGAAGTGTTTAGTGAAACAATCAATAACCAGGTCTGATCATAATCTTTTCTAGAAGAGAAGCACCTGGACTATCCCCATCACTTTCCCCATCTTTTCCAATGAACTCATTGATCAAGTTATTTCTATTCTATTGAAGCTTGCGATGACATTCCCTATCATCAGACTTTATAATATGAATGTTCTAGACCCACAGGATCACCTTCCAAAGGATTTGCACATGGTTATCCCTACCCGATGATCCATGCGATTCGGAAACATGTTTCAAGAGCTATTAATGGTCCGTTAATCTTTTCTACCATTCACAATTTTACTACCTCCCTTGTTCTTCTATTCCTATGGTCATTAATTAGTGCATATGTACCTTAACTACTCTCCAATCCTCATGGACTCCTTCCCATTCACCCTCCCTTCTGAACTGTTCGGTATATAGGTAGAGCATTTGCATGTATATTCCCTAGTTCAATTATTGTATGTCAACTTGATTATTCTACCCAAACTTGTCAACTCATCATAAAATCACCTTAAACAACAACCTCATATTTGAGTGAGCACTCCAATTTTACTATTATTGATTTAACCCACTTCAAAGAATGTGAGATCATTGGCTGTGATTGACATGGACTGTAAAGTTCATTTGATTTACGAGATAGAATCCTTTTGGAACCTCTATCTCTTTGGAACTATGCATTTTGTTTGCAAACATTCCGAAAGCCATTCGCTTTTACTGTAGGATTTCTATTCACTTTCAAATACCATTCTATTATCATTAGAAACATTTCCAAACAGAATTACTAACACCACATTCATCTACAACTTTTATCCCTGATATTTGGATTCTGACAGTTGGTCCCTGATTCTTGTTGAAGCTAGATCCAGGCTCCATTGGGGTAAGTATAGGCTTTGCATTCATCAAGTTGAACTTCTCAACAATAGCTTCGATGTAGGGCTCTTGGTTTATCAAAATGGTACTTGTGTCAGAATTCAATTATTAAAGATAAGTGTTATAGATAAATGCATTGTTAGCAATAACATTCGAAAATGTTTCCATATAAAGAGAATGGTATTTGAAAGTGAATAGTAATCCTACAGTAAAAGCGAAGGGCTTTCGGAATGTTTGCGAAGAGGTGCATAGTTCCGAACAGATAGATATTCTGAAAGGATTCTATCTCGTGGATCGGATGAACCATTTAGTTCATGCCAATCACACCCAATGAGATTACATTCTTTCGAAGTGTAATCAAATCCAAGTTGATAAGTTTTATAGGACTTACTTCAAAGTGAAGTTGTTCTTCAAGATTGTTCACGACAAATTGTTAAGCCAAATAGATCAATCAAGTAGACATGCAATAATTGAACTAGAGAGCATACATGCGAATGTGCTACTTATATACTGGGACGTTTGGAGGCAAGAGCGAATGGGGAGTAGTCCGTTGAGGATTGGAAAAATAGCTAAGGTACATGTATGCTAGTTAATGACCATAGAAAATAAAGAACAAGGGTTGGGTGAAAACCGTGAATGAGAAAAAGATTTAACAAACTAGAAATAAGTCCTGAAACATGTTTCCGAATCGTATGTCATTTCGGATAGACGAACCTGTCACGATCACAATATGGACACCTCACCTATATCATGGATCCTCCGAATCACCTCTTCCAAATAGAATGTCTGAACCCCGAACCATCAACGCCCCAATTACATCATTTTCATTCAACAACCTGCTTCTTCATCAGTTCCCCTGCATCAATCTATCAATGTTTAGTGAAACACATCGTTGGTCAGGAATAATCATAACCTTTTCCAAAAAAGAACTACCCTGACTATCCCCATCACTATCCCCATCTTTTTCATTATACTCATTGATTGAGTTGTTTCTATTCTTTGGAAGCTTGCGATGACATTCCATATTATTAGACTCTATAATATGGATGTTTCAGACCCTCAGGATCATCCTCCAAAGAATCTAGGGACGATTATCTTTACCCAAAGAGCTATGCGATTCGGAAACACGTTTCAAAAGTTATTGTTGGTCCGTTAATCTTTTTCTTCATTCACAATTTTCCTATCACCCTTGCTCCTTGTTGTCACGATCATGATTTATGGTCTGTTCCGCCTTCCGAACCACCCAAACCACCCAAACCACCCAAACATCACGTTTCCGAATCAACTCTTCGGAACCCGAATCATAGGCAGACTCGTCACACATGAACCACCCAACACTTCGTCACCCCTAACACCTTGAATCGTCCTAGCAACATCACAAGGACCCAAACAAGAAATCAGGTTCTATTATTAGCCTTTCCTCAGAAAAGAAGCATCTACACTATCCCCATCACTATCCCCATCTATTTCTAGGAACTCAATAGCAGGGTTGATTCTATGCTTCTAAAAGCTTATGGTGACAACACATACGATTCAATAGGTGGACACGTTCATCCCTGACACTCAGGGCCATCGTTTAAGGAAGTGAAACAAGGGTTCATCTACCCGAAACGACATACGATTCGGAAACAGGTTTCAGGATTTATTCCTAGTTCGTTAAACCCTTTTCTCATTCACAATTTTCATCCCACTCTTGTTCTCTATTTTCTATGGTCATTAATTAGCATACATGTACCTTAGCTATTTTTCCGATCCTTAACGGACTACTCCCCATTCGCCCTTGCCTCCGAACGTCCCAGTATATAAGTAGCACATTTGCATGTATACTCTTTAGTTCAATTATTGCACATCTACTTGATTGATCTACTTGGCTTAACAATTCATCGTGAACAATCGTAAAGAACAACTTCATTTCAAAGTAAGTCCTATAAAACTTATCAACTTGGATTTGATTACACTTCGAAAGGATGTAATCTTATTGGGTGTGATTGGCATGAACTACACGGTTCATCCGATCCACAAGATAGAATCCTTTCAGAATATCTATCTCTTTGGAGTTATGCACCTTTTCGCAAACATTCTGAAAGCCCTTCGCTTTTACTGTAGGATTACCATTCACTTCTGATTGCTGTTCTTTTTATATGGAAACATTTTCGAACGTTATTGCTAACAATGCATTCACCTATAACACTTCTCTTTAATAATTGAATTCTGACACTATGCTTCTAAAAGCTTATGGTGACAGGATATACGATTCAATATGTTGATGCATTCATCTCCGACATTCAGGGTCGTTGTTTGAAGAAGTAACACAAGGGTTCCTCTATCCGAAAAGATGCATGATTTGGAAACACATTTCAGGATTTGTTTCTAGTTCGTTAAATCTTTTTCTTATTCACAATTTTCATTCAACCCTTGTTCTTTATTTCCTATGGCCTTTAATTAGCATACATGTACCTTAGCTACTTTCTGATCCCCACAGACTCCTGCCCATTCGTTCTTGCCTCCGAACCATCTAGTACATAAGTAGCACATTCACATGTATGTTCCCCAGTTCAATTATTGCACGTCTACTTGATTGATCTACTCTAACTTGACAACTCATTGTGAACTATCTTGAACAACAACTTCACTTCGAAGTAAGTACTATAAAACTTATCGATTTGGGTTTGAATACACTTCGAAAGAATGTAAAACCATCGGCTGTGATCAACATGAACTGAAAGGTTCATTCGATCCACGAGATAGAATCCTTTCAGAATATCTATCTCTTTGGAACTATGCACCTCTTCACAAACATTCTAAAAGCCATTCACTTTTACTGTAGGATTCCTATTCACTTTCGAATACCATTCTATTAATATTGAAACATTTTTGAACATTACTACTAACACTATATTCACTTCTAACATTCATCTTTGATAATTGAATTCTGACAGTTTGGCTCAATTTCCCTGAAGTTACAGAATCTATGTCAGTCTGGTGACATATGCTGTGAGGTTCCTGAGTCATATATCTCAGCACTAATCCCTTGGGGTTTGAGGGAAATATCCAGGGCGGTAGCTACATGTGGGTTTGCGATGAATGTGTGATCATCATGAGTCTGTGCAGCGGTGTTTGAGTTACTGTCATCCTTAGGCTTTCCCCCTTTCTTCTTTTTCCCTTTTTCTTAGGGCAGTTAAACTTCAGGTGCCCTTTTTCACTGCATGTCCAGCATTTGACATCTGGATTTCCAGAGTTTGTCGAGTTCCTGGAAGAAGTTGTAGGTCTCTTTTTCCCCCGACCCTTCCCCTTGGCTGTCATAGCCACTTTGTTACCCTTTCAGTGGTCTTCTTCAATCTGTAAGCAATTGAATTTGTCTAGGACCGTCTCGATAACTACCTTGGGGGTAATTGTGTCTGGGGGCATTCTGCTCTGTAAGGATAGGATGTTTATGAGCAGGCAGTAAGTTTTTGGGAGCAATGTGAGGACCACTGCAATGAAGTCTTGGTCCTCGATCTTATCCCCCATGCTGTTCAGTTGCTCATGCATTGACCGCAGGGATTCAAGGTGAGTCTTCACATTTGCCTCATCTTCACATTTTAGTGCATATATCCTGCACCTCAAATCGATGTGAACCACTAATGCCTTGCTCTCATGCTTTGCACATAGCCTGCTCCATATCATGGACACTTTGTCCTTGTCTTGGATCTCTAGCGCAATGCTTTCAGGGATACTGGTGAGTATCTGGGCTTTGATGATATTCTCCCTCTGCTCATACTCATCCTGTCAGCGTTCAGTT
This sequence comes from Ramaria sp. MG151, assembly GCA_003314545.1. NCBI lineage: Eukaryota > Fungi > Basidiomycota > Agaricomycetes > Gomphales > Gomphaceae > Ramaria > Ramaria sp. MG151. The sequence continues at coordinate 5,309 of QMFG01002099.1, read as the reverse complement.
TCCTCCAGGGCTTTTTCTTTGTCCTGGATGAGTGTATGCCCATCTGGGTATTGTGGAGTCACAGGTGGGAGTCTGGGAAGGCCATCTAGGTGTTGCTTGACTCCCTTGTGCACTGAAAGTGTGGTGGGTGTTGTCACGATCACAATTTGGGCATCACATTCAGATCATCTTTGTTCCGAAGCAATCCTTCCGAAGCATTTTGTCCGAAGTCCGAAACAACATTCTCACACTCCCATCACTTTCATCCCACAACTCCTTTGTCTATCACTTCGACTCAAATACATCATCTATGGAAACAATCCTGGTGAAACAATCAGTGGTCAGGTCCAATCATATTCTTTTTTTAGAAAAGAACCACCCTGACTATCCCCATCACTATCCCCATCTTTCACCATGAAATTATGGATTGAGTTAT
>QMFG01002096.1:0-11777 GCA_003314545.1 Ramaria sp. MG151 | reverse complement strand
AGCTCCCTACACACGCCGTTATACTATCGCCGAACATGTGGAATGGACAGCCAGGACCCCCTCCCGAACAATACTCGCGTGGTGGTTTCCCGCCACCACGTACACCAGGAGGAATTGGGTCGCTGGGAGGCTACGCGCCTCCACCGGGTGCTCCTGAAGGCCCGATTGCTCCTCGTGTGCCATCTGGTTACTCACCGCCGCCTGGCCTACCTAGAGGACCTACCGGCTATGCTTTTCCCTCAGGACCACTCTCTCAGGCGTGAATCAGTCCTTCAATTCCGTTTCTCCTGGAAAATGTCTAACAAAGTAATCGTAGATATAGTCCATCCCTTATGGAGTGACTCTCGTCCTTGGTGTCCCCTTCTTCCCTTATCTGAATAATCCATTGTTTATCTTAGTTTTGCTCCCCCTGGGGCGTCGCCTCCGTTGCATGGAAGCTACTCTGGTCAGCAATACCACCATACACATCAAGCTCCCTCTACGCTACAATATGAAGCCTCTCCCACTGGGCCTTCCCCGCATCAGTATGCACCCCCCGGTACGCAATGACCCCAAACTACAATCAACTATACCGATCATCTTTTTATAGCCGGTCCTCCACGTCCGTACTTTAATTGTCTGAATACTTTTTAATTCCAATGGCATCACAGAGATGCCCCCTGCCTACATGCAACACTATGGCCCTCAAGTCCAGGGCCCAAATCACCAAGTCCAGCAACCCTATTTCCTGTACTCGCAGTGCACCGGAAAGAAAAAGGCCCTGTGTGTAAGCCATTTCTTCATTCCTGTTAGTATCATAGCTAACACATTTCCACGACAAAGATTGGAATCAATTACACTGGACAGAGCGGTGAATTACACGGCTGCCACAACGATGCTCGGAATCTAGCAAACTTCTTATGCGGTAGGTTCTATGGCAATGTTTTGTACGGTCAGTCTTCTGAGTATTTGGTCCGCAGGCCACTACGGCTATCGGCAGGACGACATCGTCGTCTTGACAGACGACTCTCACAACCCTCGCCAAATTCCCACTCGAGCTAATATTGTATGGCTCTTTTTATGTCACGTGCGCAGGACATTTTTCATCTTTTTCAGCTTGCAGCTATGCATTGGTTGGTACAAGATGCCCGTCCCCATGATTCATTGTTCTTTCACTGTACGTCCTTCTCTCTACGAATTTTCTCATAGCGGCTCATCTTGGCTTCAGACTCTGGTCATGGTGGCCAGACAAAGGACTTGGATGGGGATGAAGCTGATGGGTTTGATGAAGGTCTAACAAGTTTCATTAGTTCCCTTGTTTAAATTGCCTGACTACTCCCGGGAAGTGATTTATCCGGTGGACTACAAGCTTACCACTCACATCGTGGATGATGATATGCATATGATTATGGTATGGTATCCAAAATTTCTACTCCCTTCGCTTCCTCAGCGACTATACAGGTTAGGCCTTTACCACCCGGTTGTCGCCTAACGGTGAGCTCGACAACTAGCACTATTAATATGAAACTTCAAAGTTTATCCTGCAGGCAATCTTCGATGTAAGGTTTACAATTCAAATTAAAAAAATACTCGTTACTTGCTTATCACTTTGTGTCATCTAGTCTTGTCATTCAGGCACTGCCCTTGGTCAGTTACCACCTCATGCATGTTCAAAGGCGTCGTTCTAATATCAGCTCCATTTGTCTGGTAGATCTTCCATACATCGTCCGTGACGAATATCAACGCTCTATCAATATCTGACATGCTTCCAGTATACCACTGAAGGTAAAATCAAGGAACCCAATCTTGCTGCCGAAGCAGGTCAAGGCCTTTTCTCTGCGGCAACGTCTTACCTGCGTGGCGATATGAGTGGCGTAATGAGCGGCGTTACTTCCATCTTCAAAACCGCCACCGGAGAGGGAAGGAGAGCCGAAGAGTATTCACGACAGACTCGCACGAGCCCTGCAGATGTAGTATGTACAATCCTCGTTGGTGCCAGACTTCTGTTCACCTGGATATGCCTAGATTTCTTGGAGTGGATGCAAAGATTCTCAGACAAGGTAGGAGACATCTCGTTTAGATATAGGCAAGGGTTGTCTTATATTATTAGCGCCGATACCGTGGAGGCTGGCAAGGCTACTGGTGCAATGAGCTACGTAAGTTATCGTAGTCTGAATCTTCTTGTCGAGTCTCACTTGTAATCGCCATAGGCTTTTATACGTGCCCTCTGTATGTGTCACACCCATGTTCCTATTAGCTGTATAGACATTCACCTCGAGCTACAGCCGAAAATCCTCAACAAGCTTATTCCCAGCTCCTAATATCACTCCGGTGAGTCCCAGAGTGTGTGCAAGTTGTTTTGTGCTGATATTAGTATACCAGTGGCATTCTGAGAAGTTCTGGATATGATCAGAAACCCCAGGTGCAACGGCATTGAATATGTGTTTACCCTACTAACATAGGCGATTTTTCCAGCTCTCGAGCTCTCACCCCATGGTGAATCCCTTGATCCCTTAGAAACTGTTCGTTCAACTCAAACCCCGTTTGTAGGACACTAACTTGATGTTTATTGCCTGATCATCTGGATTTTATCCTCAACCACTTCGTTGGACGTGTACTTCATGTAGTTCCTTAACGCTTTGTTGGTGTCTTACGTACCCTGAACAATGCCTTAATAATTTCGATCGATATGCAGAGTATAAAAATGTCTGACAGTCTACACGTACTAAAAATACAAGTTAGTAGTCTATAACTCTTAGTAAGAATGTATTGGCTATCTTGGAATTTTTAGTGGTGTTTTGGACAATGGACTGAAACAAGCTGAGCTACCGCACGTTCGCCGAAGGGAATTTCACGAATTTTCGCATCTACAAAAGGCACGAAACTCGTCAGATCGGAAACCAACAGCGCGGCCAAATGTCGCCCCTTGACCTAGCAAATAATGAAGGCAGAGATAAGCAGATATTCTTTGCAATAGAATGGGACGGCCCAACTTACGCAACCGTCGTCCAACCCGAACGACCACCCCTTCACGTCGAGCCCTCTAGAAGCAGAATGTCCGAAGACGATGTTTATAGGTAAACAGGCGAGGTGGAGTGACGCTGGCCCAGTCTCGTCTTCGCGTTTCATTTTCATGCGTTCGGCGGGTCTGTGGTGGTATTCATGGTGGTAACCGTGGCATCGTTTCATAATCTTGTTCCACAACTCGGGCCATGGCGTTCCTTCGTGGGCATTACGTGATATGACTCCATTATGCAGAACAGATCGCATATTAAGAAGAACCCAAGGATCGGTATTTTGCTTGATGTCGATGAGAAGGCTTTGCTCTTGTCGAAAACGTATTTCATCGGAAGACAAAGAAGGTACGGTTGGAATATGTGCTAAGGGCTGTCTCGAAGCATCAGGAGGGTATCTAGGATCAAATGGCAGGATCCCAGCGTGAACAGCGAATGTATGCAGTGAAGGTAGATGAATGACCAAAGGAAGACTTTTTAGATAATTATATTCGAAGCCAGTTATGTGCCTACAAAGCGGTGTCACATCAGTATATCATCAACGCTAGAAGGTTGGTCTACCTAGCAAGTTTATAATGATCTCCCGTGAATTCCAAGCCTTTAGGGATTTCCCATTTGAGCTTAGGCGTACGCTTCTTCGAATGAAACCCATGTGGGTATTTGTGTTCCAGGTTTTTTAACCATGTCTTCCCTCCGTGGTGTCCTTCTACCCATTCGATCCAAGCACGCCATTCAATCACTGTCTGTTCATGATTTCCACGCACGCCTGTAACATTGGCTTTCGAGAAATATGATAAAACTCGAAGTGAATCGGGGCCCTTAGCTATAATATCACCAAGGTGTAATAGAATGTCTCGCGAAGAGTTGTATGACACCTTGGACAGCAGTTTGCTTCAAAAAAATTAAGCATTATAGAGACAAAGGAAGGAAGTACACTTGCTCGAGGGAGGTTTTCATGCCATGGATATCACCCACAAATATCAATCTTCGCCTATCTATCCCATCACCAATGTACATACGGATCAACTAAGATATCAGATAATACGAAGGGTCCTGCCTACCAAGGGTTAATTCATCAGCTTTGATTGTTCTTAGAAACAAAGGGTCATTAATGTCTGGATGTCCTTGTAGAAGTTAGCATCAAGGAGCCATGTTGGGCAATGGTTGCAGTACCTTTGAAGCCTTTTTCTGGACCGTTGGAAGAAAATAGGGGGAATTCCCCCAATACTAGAGCTTCGTGAAATAAGGTGTTTTGAAGACCGGCCCATAAAAAGGACACAATAAAAAGCAGTACAACGGCATAAGAGAATCTTGTCCAGCTATGGTTCGCCATGGGCTTCAAGTCACAGTTCCTTGGTTGACAATCGAGGGCCCTCGAGAATACCTTTGTTTGTATGGATGGTTTTCTCATTCTTCCAAATTAGTTATTTTGTATCCGATGATTTGTTTCCTGTAATCGAGTTTTTTTTTTTAATACGACTAAAGATATAAAGTCGAGGGGCGAATGAAATGAATTCGACGATGGAACAGCTTATGAACGGTAAGCAAAATTCTCCAATTCACTGCTGTGGAGCAAACCACATATATATACTGACATGTGACTCAACTTGAAGGCATAGAGGAATGTACTAAGTGATACAGTGTTTTTTTATTAAATAAAACATTGATGATCTAGCAATGCCTTAGTTTCTTGTTAGAATACCCACTAGCTGGAGGCCTTCCCATACCAAGTCTTCTTTTCCCAGCTGCTAACCTGACAATGTTCTGATTCTGTTGATAGCTAGACTCACCCGCTAGGCCAGGAGTCCTCGTGCAAGCCGATACCACATTTGACGTGGTCTGTAACGCAGACAAGCTAGATGGAGGAACACCTAGACTGGGGCTAGGCGAGAATGCTTGCGAAGTAGTCGCGAATAAAAGTTTGGACACAGATGAAGTTCCGATCCCTGATGAGGAAAATGTCGAGCAAGCGGGAGGATCGGGTCTGGGGTTCATATGAACGCTTCCTAGTATTGACAGTCGCTTGATGTCTTCCGAACTCCCTTGAGTACTTGACATTAGTTGTTGGATGCGAGATCTTGCCTCGGATGATGCTCCAGAACTATTCACTACATGCCCAATATCAGTCGTAAACTGCAAACAGCTGCGTTCATCTATACCATCAAAGGCAGAAGCAAGGCCGGAAGGTGGACCTCGAACTAGCCCATTGATTGGAAATGGTGGTGGTATGCAACGGCTATAATTCTCCCTTTCACGCTGGCTGTTTCGGGATAAAGGAAGCGAATTAGCAATAACGTCACATTATGTATCACACCACTTACTGTTGTTGAATCTTACGCTGCACTACTTCTTCGTTGACCACCTCTCGACCCAGGAGCTTCGCAATTTCAAGACGATCTGCGGCTGTGAGAGTAGGAGGAATCAGCGCGAAGAGTGCTCGAGGAAGCCTGGACACGAATTCAGAAAGGTCTTTGTTCGATAAGTCCCCTGGAAGGCTTGTTTTAGAAACTGGCAAATATGAAACCCAACAAAGGTACCTGCTGTCATACGACAAGAAGAATGTGATAAATACAGGAGTCCTTGGGCTCGAGTGCATGCTACATATAAAAGCCTCCTAGAAAATGACATCAAATCATCATCCCCAGCGTTAGAGGGACAACGCACCTCTCCTCTTCTACATCATCAGTCCGATAGAAAGGAAATGTTCCCTGCTCAACTAATCAACTCGGTGATTAGACACAGCCCAGAGTAGAATGGTGAAGCCGAGTACCTGCTGGAACGAAAACTACAGGCCATTCCAATCCTTTGGCAGAGTGGCAAGTGGAAATAGTCACCTTCTATCTCGCACAACTCACCAGATCAGCGTGTAACAGAAAGTGTAATATAAATTACTCGCTTGGCGATCCTTTTCTTCGTCTTTGGTCTCGACGTCAGTTGACAGCATTGACGCTTGAAGGAAAACTCTTAAAGGTGTTTCATTACTGTGCTCTCTTTATCAATATGGGAGAGTCTGACTTTGCGTTACATGACGCACTTTAAGCTGGAATGATCTTGCCCGTCATCTTCGCTGCCACCGACTAGATCAATCACTTCTCTCTCCGCCTCTTGCACGCTGCTTGAAGGCTGTTGATCGTTGTTCCCAACGCTTTCATGCTTTTTGCCCGGCACGATCGCTACTGACATTGCAAAATTTATCAACTCTTGGACATTCTCCCAGCGTGTCTCCCAGTCTTGCTGCGACCTTTTTAAGTGTGCTTCATAATGGATGAGTGGTAGTAAACGCTGGATTAAATCGGAAACAGGTGCACCCTTAACCAAGAAGTGTTTCTATTAGTATTACCTTCATCTAGTGAATCAATAGAAAAAAAACCTCGTTCGCTAATTTACGCAGCACTACGATGGGCCTGATCAAGCCCTCCAACTTGCGTTTCACAGCCGGCTTGATGTCAGGTGTTGTTCCCGCAAAAATTCTTTCTGCCAATTCCATAGGCGATACCTTCATCAAATTTGCCCTTGCTGTAAGCTCAGATATGGTCTGTCGAGGCTATCAGATCGACAACACATTGTTATCATCGAAACGGGGTGTAGCGCACCTTCTCGCCTATCCCCCTGGGAGGTGACTGTGCAGCGCGAGTAAATGCCGGTGTATAGCTGGGGTTATCTACGAGCTGCAGATAGGCAAGAATGTCCTTGATCTACATTGCCGTGTCAGACGGGAAAAAAAATCAAAGATTAACCACACCTCTAGCCGTTCGAAGAATTTTTGGCCAGCCAACACTCGATTAGGAATTCCTTCCTTCTGAAATGCGGCTTCAGTGGCTCGTGACAGCGCATTGTACCGTACTTAAAGACACTATCAGCAGGAAACAAAAGCATACAAAAGACATACAAAGGACAACAAAATCATTCCATCCTAACATTCCGCCGCTGTGCACAATAAGACGCTTGATCTCGAGGGCAATAAATTCAGCTTCAGCTCCTTCGGAGGCAAAGGTCTGAAGAGTGGGTAGAACTCCAGCAGCATGCGACGTGTGAAGGGATTTGGCGATACGTGACTTATCTGTCAATAGATTTCTTTCAAAACAGGCCTGTGATAATGAATGAGTATTAGATACCTTGAGATACGATAGCAAGACAGGCTGCTAAAATCGACCCCGTCGAACGATAATTCTCTTCAAGGAAAATCTGCTGTGTCCCAGGAAAATCTAGCAAACGAGAAAGATAAATATTTATAGTATTTGTAAAAGAAAGGAGGACCTTTGCGCATACGTCCCAGATTGGTCACTTCTAAATTAGACAGTCGATGAGTTGTGAGTTATAGTCATAGAAGTATACAAACCGGCGGAACGCCATCCATAAACTTTGACAGGGCCATTAGCATAGTAATATTTGACATCACGACATAGCAATGTGACATACTGGATTGGTCTGGATCGCCAACGACGGTAACACAGCCACGGACAGAGGCTAACCGGGTCATGAGCTCATATTGCATCGAATTGGTGTCCTGACTGGAAGAGAAAAACATTTATTCATTACAGATGTCCAATAATTGCTGTAGACTCACAATTCGTCTACCAATACGTGTCGACACCACTTGATAGCCTTAGGCTGTTTCATAAACAGCTTTACACCGTACAAGAGTAGATCATCAAAATCGAGCGAGTTGTTCTCCTTGAGTGAAGCAATATAATCTTCATAAACACGAGCAATCATCACTTGAACTGGGTTGGTGGGTTTGCATGCTTGACGGACATCATGGGGAGAAAGACCTTTAGCCTTCGCCTTGGAAACGGAAGCAAGGACGAATGTGTCTTTCAGCTGAATTTTCCGAGAGGAAAGCTCGTCCGCATATCCTTTGAGAATTTTAGAAATAATTTTCTTGCTGCAGCCAGATATCAAGAGTCGTACAGCGTAAACAGACAAGCTGCAGAACAGACCTTTCTTCTGCATCGCAGATAGTGAAATTGTTGGGAACGGATATGCACAAGCCGTATTTGCGCAAGAACTTTGCACAAAGGGCATGAAAGGTTCCTGGTAGAGCTCCATGTGAATCAAGGAGAGTACCAAAGTATTCAACACACCCATTAGCAAAGAACCCGTCTGCTGCGAGCCTATAAGCTTCTTCAAACGTTCTTTCATCTCATTCGCCGCCTTGTTGGTGAATGTCACCGCACATATTCGTGAGGGCGGTATCCCTTTCTGTTGAATGAGGTACGCTATGCGAGCAGTTAAAACCTTTGTTTTTCCTTGAGAGGTATCTTAGGTGATGATAAGTCCAATAAAAAAGAGCTTACCACTTCCGGGACCAGCTAGGATCTGCAATGGCACGTCTGGTGGATGAGTGACAGCTGTAATCACCGGCGCATTGAGTCAAGAGTCTAAATACTCGAAGGAATAATGACGAACCGGCATGTTGATCCTTGTTCAATGAGAGGGAATTGTTTAAAAAGTCTACGGTCATACTCGACATCCAACCAGCAAAATGTTACATACGAGACGTCATATAAACAATGACACGGTCACGGAATCACGGCCACGTGACCAAGCTGATCTTTTCTTTTTGATTTTTATATGTTCTAGCTGTTAGACCCTTACCCTAACTTGCAACAATTTAATAGCTAGTTCTGGAAGCTGCTAGTCGATCCCTGTTTTCCCATCTGTCAATTACTAAAGTATCGATCGTATTAGCTGGAGAATGCTAGTTGTGATTTATTTGGTCCTCAAAACACGTTTTACTATCGCTCAATACCGATGGATGCGTCTAGCGATCTCGTATCCATCACATAATCTTAGTACTTAGCGTATGCAACTTGCACAAAGTACATTGCTGCCGTGGTACTGAAAACTCTTAATCACCTCCGTTACACTAATAGGAGAAATATTTCTTGGTCCTGGATATTCAATGCCCAGTTTTGCGGTCGCACAGCAGCGAAAGATGACAGAAATCGATAAAAGAGCCTTGGCGAGCTGATATGTTTGACTTTCAGCAATTGAAGTTTTTTCGCGATTTGACAGCATTCGATAAATACATGGAGGGTGCAAGGGTGGTCGATAAGCTCTATGGGGAATAATTATAGATAAACTGGGTATGTGCAGTACGGGATATCAAGAGATGACGAAGCTATATCGTTATGGGGAATACGAACAAGGTACAGATATAAAGTCTCAGAGGGGGGTCTCAGAGGGAGAATAGGAAGCGAGAGGGAGGGAGCGGGATAAGCGAGCTGAAGAAGAATACAAGAACGGAAGCGACGGGAAAGACGACAAGAAGACGATACAACTGTTTAATTTTGTCGGGTGAATACAAGTCTGAAAAAATTGATGCTTTGGGCTGAGATTCTAATAGGAAAAATAAATCAGTCGATAGAATGAAATTGATCACAGCTGTACATTACCTCTGATTCCCACGACTGCGAGAGATTTATGAAGAGATTCCATTCCTCTACGCGCGTGCTCCTCGGGGACACTAGGGGCAGGGTCGTTCAAGCTGTCGTTAAAAATCTCAAGACACCAAGGACCGTTATATCCCGTGTCGCACACCGCCCCTACAAACTCTTTGACTGGTAAATATGCTCCCCTCGCAGTCTCAAAAGGAAAGAGTCGGTACGAACGCGACCATGGACGTAATGGAGGAACTGTGGGATCTTTGGGAGGTGTCAGAGGAGTCGACATGCGCTGCCCGTCGGCAAGTTGGAAGTAAAAAATTTTGTTGGCAGGGACGGTTTTGACGAGATCTTCAAGACTACGACGGAGCGTTTCGTTTATTAACGGGTGGCGTATCCCAGAAAGGCTGTACGGATCTGCCCATTCGCGGGCGGCGGTGTTAAACGAATCGAGACAGAGACCAAGATTGACGCGACCGGCGAGCTCGACAACTTCCCAGGCGGCTTTCCACGTACTGACGTGGGTACCCCAGGAGAGAGCCTCGTAACAGATGCGCAAAGGAGGCGAGTATGCGGCCGCATAATCTGCAAGTTTTCCAAGATCTGTTGCCATGCGAGTTTGGCTTGAGTCAAGTTTGGCGGATGGAAGGGTTGTTGAAGGGATGAGAAGCATGGTAGTTCCGAGGATGGGAAGAATTGACAAAGTTCCACGAGCATGTCGCATCCGTTCTGCGGCTTCCTCCGGGTCCTTGCGACCTTCAAACTCGCGAAATGGCTGGAGACACAGTAGTCGGAGATGCAGAGACGCACACATCCGATTGATGGCACGCGCTGCACCTACTGAGGTCTCGTCGCCATCGATAGTTGAGAGAGGGAGATTGTGAAGCTTTGCGTACTGTTTTTTAAAGTGTTCCCAGTCCGAATCGAAGAGGTCAACGGCTGTGAAGCCAGCACGCGCAGCAGCCTGAAGCTTTGAAAAGAGAGAATGGTGTTCACAGGAACCAAGCGATAATGTAGAGATACCGAGTTCAGGCTGCATGACTGGGAATACAACGGCTGGGTGTGGCAGTACCAGCGAAGTCAACTTGAAAGTTATAAGGAAAAGGCCAAGACAAGATCCGAACCGAGGAGGAGAGAACGGAAGGAAAATAAAAGGGACTAGCCTTGAATGTGGCAAAAATCATACAATCCATCACCTACGATAGAATTCTTAGAGCCGTGCAGGTCAGATTCTGCGCCTGACGCCAAGCAGCTGGGCGGATGTGTCTTTATAGGCCAAAAAGGTTGCCCTTTCACCGTTATTATGCAATATTCCTTTCTATTTGTCTATAGGTCGTCACTAGCACTGCCGCCATTGCGCGCCACTCAATGCCCACTCAGAGCGCGGCATTTGTCCGCTCATCAATCGGTTCATGTGGCTGGCTCTCTGCGACAGGTGTCATCTATCCAACATATATCGCTGCAGGCTCAACAAGACAAACTAACACCGAAAGAAGGGGGACAATACGCCTACATAATGGCTCTATACTATTAATGTACCTTGTCGACTAGACTCGCGAGCCCGCCTTTGGTCTCACTTGCTGCGGTCGCTTAGCATGGCTTTAAGGCATATATATCGGTGCCGACACAGCCCCCAATACACTGGCACATCCGTCCGTCATTTGCCTTTTTTCTGTTTTCGAAGTTAGCCTGTAGTTCTTGAACTTGGCCTGACGATTCGTAGTATCAACCGTTATAGGTATGGTCAGACTTATACAGACCAACTCAAGTCAGCACAGCAGCGAGAGGGACTAAAACGGGGTGAACAGCGTTGGTAAACTGAGCTTATAACAACTCTATCCTATTTATCCAAACGAAGGCTGAGCTCTTTTTGTATGGCTACCTCCACGAAATATAACACAGTAAATTTTCATCAAATACGCACAGAGCAAACCAGCACCCTCAGGATGCTGGGGTCTGTGTATGCCGGTTTCACTTCAGTCAAAGCTCTCAGTCCCCAACTCAGGCCCATTTGGGGTTCCGTGTTGCAAATCTAGGATATGTCAGCACCAAACGTCGACCATCCATCGATGCTTTGATATCCTCAAACTAGAAAAAGAGCATTCGTGTCAGCTTGGAATCAATTATTTTAATCTGGAGCCGACCTTCGTCCCGTCTGGCAATGGTAATGTCCTGACATACTTCTTCTCCTTCCGCTCCCGAACGAGTCGTACCCCCTCCATCCTCTCCTCAGTGGTTACGCTCTCCCACGAAATAACCACTTTGTCGTTCTGGTAACTGACGTGAACATCTGATTTGCTGATTCCCGGCAATTCGAACGTTGCTGTCACTGTCTTTCCATCCGCCGAATCTTGGAAGTTGACTCTGTTCACTGATCATTAGCATCTATCCATCGAAC
>QMFG01002092.1:0-22747 GCA_003314545.1 Ramaria sp. MG151 | reverse complement strand
TAATAGAATCTGGTTTCTTGATTGGGTCCTTGTGATGTTGCTAGGATGATTCAAGGTGTTATGGGTGACGAGGAGTTGGGGGGTTGTAGGTGTGACAAGTCTGCCGATGACGCGGGTTCCGAAGAGTGGATTTGGAAATGTGATGTTCGGATGGTTCGAATGGTTTGGACAGTTTGGACGGAGGAACAAATCGTAAATCGTGATCGTGACAGACCTGACCTCTCAGGTAAGCTCGGGCCCGACGGCAAGCTTACTCCCCAATAACGCCAGCATCACTTTGACCTGAACTTGTGTCTGGTCTGCAGCAGTACGGACCACAAAGCTAATGTGTGTCCGAGAGCTGCAGCAAAGGCCCAAGTGGCGCAGGCAGCCAACCAGCCCTCAGAGGCCAAAGCTGAACCTATGGCCACAGCCCCCAAGGCAAAAAACTAATCTGCAACCCTACGGCCTCTGCACGTCCCGAGGGTTGCATTAACCCCGAACGTGCCAAACTAGAGGTTAGACTTAACACTTCCGCTCTCTTTAGTCCTACATCTCTTGTAGTTAATTTGTCTTCCAAAACTATTCTAAACACTCCTTTTAAAGCATTAGTAGATTCTGGCTCCACACACTGTTTCCTTGAATCCACTTTTGTACGTAGATACAATCTCCGAACCCGAACCATAGACCTGATTACTCTTAGACTATTTGATGGTAGTACAATCTCCATAATTACCAAAGCAGTAGAACTACCTATTCACTTCTCCTCTGACCACACTTTCCCCATAGACCTTTATGATGTCACTTTGCTAGACTCGTCCTGTTTGGCCATGCTTGGGCACAACTGGCTCACCCGCCACAATCCATTGATTGACTGGGTATTGGGCAGTATTACCTTCCGAGCACCCTGTATGGATAATCTGGCCAAACCTCTGATGACCAAAGTCTGCGCTACTACAACTGAACCGAAGTCACCCTCCAAATCCGTCCCGAAGCTTGAGGCTCCTCACATCGCCCTAATCAATGCAGTCGCGTTCGCTTGCGCCTGTAAATTAGATGGATCCGAGACCTTTCGCCTCAACCTGGCCCCAACCAAGCTCTCAGCACACTTGGCCAACCTATCTCCGACCCCCGCAGACATGGAAGGCATACCCAAAGACTATCACGACTTTGGGGACGTATTCTCCAAGTCTAGGGTGGACACTCTGGCACCTCACAGACCATACGACCTCAAGATCACTCTCGAGGATGGCGCCGAACCACCTCAACCCCCGATCTACTTGCTCTCTTGGTCCAAACTCGAAACACTCCAATCTTTCATTGACGAACACTTGAACATCAGGTTCATTCAGCCCTCTTGGTCCTTGCACGGAGCACCCATCCTCTTCATTCGAAAAAAGGATGGCTTGCTCCGACTATGCGTAGACTTCCGAGGGTTGAACAAGTGTAACTAAGAAAGACCAATACCCACTACCTCTCGTCTCAGGCCTGCTGGACGCACCGAAGAAGTCTCAGTATTATACCAAGATCGACCTTCAACATGCGTACTACCTCATCTGAATCACTGAAGGAGACAAATGGAAGACCGCGTTCAAGACCCGATATGGGTCCTTCAAGTGGCTAGTAATGCCCTTCGGGCTAACTAACTCACCTGTGGCTTTCCAATGTTTCATGAATGATATTCTGGGAGATTTGTTGGATAAATGTGTGGTAGTTTACCTTGATGACATCCTCATTTATTCTGACACACTCTCCAAGCACAAAAAGCACGTACGCGAAGTGCTTCAACAGCTCCAAAAAAATAGTCTCTATGCGAAAGCTAAGAAATGCGAATGGCACAAAGACATGGTAGAATTCCTTGGATACATACTGACATCCGAAGGCCTCACGATGGCCGAAGACAAAATTCAAGTCATCCAAGACTGGCCCGAGCCTCAGAAGGTTAAAGATATTCAGTCCTTCCTCGGCTTTGCTAATTTCTACCAATGTTTCATTCTTAACTATTCAGAGATTACAGTACCACTCACCTGACTCACCCGAAAGGGTACAACCTGGCACTTCTCGGACGAATGCAGAACAGCATTCGAAACCCTGAAGAAAGCCTTCACCTCGGCCCCGATCCTCATGCATTGGGACCCCGACCAATAGCTGGTTGTGGAAACCGATGCCTCAGACTATGCCCTCGCCGGCATCCTGTCAACCTACACCCCGGATGGCAAGATGCACCCGATTGCTTTCCATTCTCAGACATTCTCGGGCACCAAACTCAACCACGACGTCCACAACAAAGAGCTGTTAGCAATCTTTGAGGCCTTTAAATGTTGGCGACACTATCTAGAAGGCCCCTTGGCCCCGATAGATGTTGTTACTGACCACAAAAACCTGGAATACTTTTTGACTACAAAACTGCTCACCCAAAGACCGGCCCGATGGTCCGAATATCTGTCGCAGTTCAAGCTTGTAATTCGGTTTCGGCTGGACAAGCTCAGTGCAAAACCCAATGCCTTAACTAGACGATGGGACATCTACCTTAAAGAGGGGGGTAACGACTATGCGACAATTAACCCACAGAACCTTCAGCCGATCTTCACGACTCAACAGATCACCGAGTCACTCCAAACTACATCCTTGATTCTGCCGACAAGTTGGCAAGTTTGGGTAGAACAATCAAGTTGACATACAATAATTGAACTAGGGAATATACATGCAAATGTGCTAGCTATATACTGAACCATTCGGAAGGAAGAGCGGATGGGAAAGAGTCTGTGAGGGTCGGAAAGTAGCTAAGGTACATGTATACTAATTGAAGGCCATAGGAAACAAAGAACAAGGGTGGTAGGAAAATTGTGAATGAAGAAAAAGATTAACAGACCCACAATAACTCTTGAAACATGTTTCCGAATTGCATGGCTCTTCGGGTAGAACTAACCATCCCTAAATCCTTCGGAGGGTGACCCTGAGGGTCTAGAACATTCATATCATAGAGTATGATGATATGGAATGTCATCGCAAGCTTCCACACAATAGAAATGACTCAATCAATGAGTTCATTGGAAATGATGGGGATAGTGATGGGGATAGTCAGGGTGCTTCTCTTCCAGAAAAGATTATGATCGGACCTGGTTATTGATTGTTTCACTAAACACTTCATGGAGTGATTCCTGAACTGGATTGGGTGACTGGATCAAATGTGTGCGAGGTATTGAGGCAAGGGTGATTTGGGGTTCGGAAGATCCATTCGGAAAGATTGGTTCGGAAGGACAATGATGTAGACAAGGTGTCCATATTGTGATCGTGACACCTATGTAATTTTTTTTTTCTGTTTTCTCTTAAGTGGCTCTGTTGATCCATCAGAGTGATAACATAATCTGATGTTTGTAGAATAGATAATAAGAACACCACTGCCTCCCATCTGATCCAAACCTGTTGATTTTGGTCTCATCTGACCAAATGACCCTCTTCCAGTCCTCTACAGTCCACTCTCTGTGCTTCAAAGCAAAGGCCAACCTCAGCTGTCTATGCCTTGCACTGAGGAAGGGCTTATTCTTCTTCACCACAGCCTTGAATGAATGTTTCCTGAGAACTCTTCTGACTGTTTCTGAGAAGACTGGGTGGGGGATAATTGTATTGATGTGTTTGGTGACCTGAGTAGCCTTGGCAGCTCTGCCAGTAGCAATTTGTGATAAAATAGCATGTTGATCTCTAGAGGAAAGCTTGGGGGACAACCTCCAGAGGAGCAGGGCTGGTTGGGATGAAGAGTTCTGGGAGTCCTGGATACTGTGGACTTGCTGAGCCCAAGTCCTGAGGTAATAGTGCGAGTGGAATGACCATGAGAGGCCAAGGAGAGGATGTTTTCTTTTTGAGCAGAGGAAGTGGGGTGCATTAGAGTGTAGTGAAGTTCTGGACATGTTGGAGGGGATTAAATACCTTAATTTTAATAAGAAAAGAGAGTAGAATTTTTGTTATATTTGTTTTGTATTTTATTTGTATTTTTGTTGAAGTTTTGATCAAGTTTCTTTGTTGCGAGTTTTAAGCGCTTGTGCACTAATCTAAGTGGAAGTATATTGAGATGCAGGGGATGCGCTGATGTGGATGCAAAGTGTCAGCACTTAAAGTTCGCGTATTGCAACGCGAGCTTTGTAGATAGAGATAAAGCGCAAACTTTATGAATTTGAGATGATTCTTGAGTTGTATAGGTTCCTTGAAGTGAAAGCAAATGGCCAGTGATGATTTGCTAACAGTAGAACAGTCGTAGAGATATCAAGCTAGAGATTCAGAATATGGAGACTTTGTGGAGTTTTACTGCCTTATAATAAGAAAAATAAATAAATAAATATATTGAAATATTTATTGGTTTTATTTTGTATTTTGTTTGAGCTTTATTCGATTTTTGTTCAAGTTCTTCAATGCGAACTTTAAGCGCTTGCTTGATAATTTAAGCAAAATTCTATTGTGATGTGGGGGATGTGCTGATGCAGGAGCAAATTGTCAGTGCTAAAAGTTTGTGTACACTGACACAAGCTTTGTAGATAGAGATAAAGCACAAACTTAACAAAATTGAGATAACTGTTGAGTCAAATAGATCTCCTGAATTGAAAGCAAACGGCCGGTGACAATTTGCTAACAAAGAGACAGGTGTAGGGAGATCAAGCAAGAGATGTGAAATATGGGAGACTTTGTGGAGTTTTACTGCCTGAGATTATACCAAGAACTACAAGTGTATTTAAGGGAAAAGCTAGCTAGTGAGAGTCCTTTGTGATTCCAAGAAAAATAATGGCGTGGTGGAGCGGTTCTGAGGTTGCAATTTACATGAGGGATGGAATGCACAAATATGTAACTAAGACCTATCTAAAGCATTTGAAACCGATCTGTGTGCTATGAGAACTACAGATCATGCATGCAACAATTTTATTAGACAGAAAGAACAAAGAAAAAGCAACAGAAAAATTCTGAAACTTCATTTCGAAGCTCTGGACACTTGTCAAAATGAAATGGAAGCAATCAGCTTTGCTCAGGGATCGGTGACGATAGGGTTGACTCGAAATGGTAAATAGATTGTTGTATGTGCATTTGGAAATGTTTCAGATACATGTGGCTGCCGATCATTGGCTATTTGAGCCTGTTCATGTCCGAACACATATATGCGTGTGTTTGTGCTTGTGTGGGCTTGGGGATCCTTTGCCAATTGATTCTAAAAATATAAACAAAGTATATTTCAGAGCCTGAAGCTTTGAATTGAGGTTAGTAATGTTTTTATATTGTTTTTCTGTTTTTATGCTAGATGGTGCTACTGATCCATCAGTAGATTACATAATCTAGGATCGCATGGTAGAATAGATAATAATAACACCTTAGATTGTACTGAGAAATACAAGCGTATTTAAAGGGAATGCTAGCTAGCTAGAGTGAGTCTTTTGTGGATGAATGAAAAATAACAGGGTGATGGAGCGGTTCTGGGGTTGGAATCTACATGAGGGATGAAAAGCACAAAATTGGAACTAATTACTATCTAAAGCACTTGAAACCGATCTGTGTGCTATGAGAACTACAAATCATGTGTGCAACAATTTATTTTCAGTGAAAAGAACAAGAAAAAAGATTGAAAAACTTCTGAAACTTCATTTCAAGGCTCCAGGTGCTTGTTCCTAATGAAATGGAAGTGTTCAGCTTTGGTCACGGATCGGTGACAATAGGGGCAAGTGGAAATGGTTAATCAAGAGTTAGATTAAGTTTTGGAAGTGTTTCAGAGTTGCATGGATGTAGATCATTGGCTATTTGAGCCTGTTTGTGTCCAAATGCATGTATGCACTTGTTTGTGATCACATGGGCTTGGGGATGCTTCACTGATTGATTCTAAAAATATAAACAAAAGATTTTCTAAGGCTAAAAGCCTTGAATTGAAATCAGTAGTGTTTTTGTGGTTATTTTCTATTTTATTCAGGCAGCTCTACTGATCCATCAGGTGGATTATGTAATCCAATGTTCGCAGGGTAGATAATAAATAATAACAATTTGAGTTCTCATGAAAGATAAGGTTACCATAGTGACCATCTATCAAGGGTTGCATGTTATATAATAGATGGAGCATC
Organism: Ramaria sp. MG151; assembly: GCA_003314545.1. Taxonomy (NCBI): domain Eukaryota; kingdom Fungi; phylum Basidiomycota; class Agaricomycetes; order Gomphales; family Gomphaceae; genus Ramaria; species Ramaria sp. MG151. The sequence goes on along the minus strand of QMFG01002092.1, from coordinate 16,679 downwards.
AGATTCTGATTGTCCTGATACCCTCTCACAAAACTGAGTCAATGGGCCCTTGATTTGAATTGCCCATATCTTCATTACCCCTGATTGGAATTACATAATTTTTAATGGTTGCATAGCCCTGATCAGATTCGTTCTTTAATGCACCAACACTTTTTCCATATATGCTTTACATTCAAAGCTATTCAATGAATAGTCCAAAAGCACCAAACATTGACTCAGTTTTGTGAGTCACTGTATGGTATGCAGATTCAGCAGCCACAGTCCATGTGAGCCCAGATCACAATGACTTCATCACATACCACAAATTCAAGAAAAACAGAATCATCATAACATTTGGTTCTAATGAAGTGGAAGCAATAGGTGAAGGCGATATTGAGGCAGATGTCCTTTATAACAACAAAGGCACAAGAATCCAACTTACCCAAGATATGCACATCCCAGGAGCTGATGGAAAAATTCTGTCTCTAAAAGTTTTAGATTAGAAAGGTTTTGAAAACCAAATCTCAGGTAGGCATATCAAAATCATGAGGGACAACATGATCTATGCAGAAGCCATGCTAGGAGGCAAACTCTATAAATGAAGCATCAAACCTTCCAAGAACAGCATCATGACAGCAGTTAAGAGAGATGGTTCCAGCACTGGCCTGTCTACCTGGCACAGATGTCTAGGACACCTTGGAGAGACTGCACTGAAAAGAATGGTCAATTCAGGAGTGGTCAAAGGAATGACATTTACTGACATGATGTTGACCGGGATGTGTGAAGACTGCATCTTAGGCAAAATGGAATGAGAAGACATTCAACAGTAGGGAGAAATGAGACTCACAACTCTTCAGGACAATTCATGCCAATCTTATTGGGCCAATGAACCCTGAAGCCAGATGGACTCATGCAAGATTTTCCCTTGCAGTCAAAGACAACTGTTCAGGATTCAGTTTCGTGTTTCATCTACAACACAAAGGTGAAGCAGCTAAACCCATCATTGACTTGGATAAGGAAATAGAGAACAAGTTTCAGAAAGAGTACACACATTACGATCAGACAACAGAGGTGAATTCCAAAGCAGCAAGCTTCACAAGCATTGTCAGGAACAGGGGATCACCATCACAGCATCAGTTGCCTACAATCCAGAGTTAAATGTGTTGGAATTCTGGGTGGTGCTGAACAGAGACCATGCGCCAGAAGACTGTTTAGCTTGAGCAAGTGATATGGCTTGTTGTAAACAGATGAGTATTACTAAGCAACTGTAACTAATGTTGTGCCGCCAACAATGCCGCTCGCACATTTCCAACACACCTCCTCGAGCGGTATAGGGTTCTGTTCACCTTGTATATACTAAAAAGCAAACAGAGAGTAATCCTTCTCATTCTCCAACTCTTCATTTGCCATTGCAGCCATTCCAGGCCTTGGTGATGGGCAGTCAGACTGATAATGTCCCTTTCCATCGCAATTGTAGCAAGTGATACCCACGACATGTCGTTTCTTCTTGATATCAGCCACTAGTGCTGATTCTCCATAACGTTCTACTTCGGCTTTGATGAGCGCATGCGGCTGTTGTCGCACCTCCTCATTTAATAACCGGGTAACGACGTTAGCGAGTGTGAGCTCTGGCAGGGGAAGGCCATCCAGCACGACAATAAAGTTGTCATAAGCATCCGGAAGTCCCTCTGTAAGTGCCAGGATAACATCATCGTTGATGACTGCAACACCTGCAGCTTCAAGCCAAAAGGCTGCATTCTTGACTTCCAAGATCCACATGCTCATTGGCTGTCCATCTGCTTTGCGCATGTACAAGAATTGGCGGCAAAGGGCAAGTTGAGTTGCAAAACCACGAGCACAGTGCACGGCTTCGAGGTTGTCCCAAATTTCCTTAGGGTCATCGTAGCACGTGTGCGGTAACTGCGATTTCTCGATATTGAGGATGATTTTTGCTCACGCCAGTTGTTGCTTTTTAAGGTAGGCCTTCACAGCCTTATTGTTTGCCGATCCTTGGGGCTTGGGGAGGGTACCGTCAACGACATCCCATAGATCCTTCTCAACGAGGAGTGCAGCCATGGTGTACTGCCAGTCTGTGTAGTTTGATTCATTGAGTTTTTCAAGAGTGTTTGGCGCCATAGGTTAAGTTCAGCAGGCTTTCGGTAGGCCTGATGCACTTTCGGTAGGTGCGGTTTTCGATTAGGGGTCCAGCAGGCTTTCGGTAGGCCTGGCGTACTTTCGGTAGGTATGGCTTTTGATTCGGTTTTGACAGAACCTGTCAGCACCAGCGGTGGTTAACGGGAGCAACCCATGATCTGTTTATGTTGGAATTCTGGGTGGTGCTGAACAGAGACCGTGCGCCAGAAGGCTGTTTAGCTTGAGCAAGTGATATGGCTCGTTGTAAACAGATGAGTATTACTAAGCAACTGTAACTAATGTTGTGCCACCAACAATGCCGCTCGCACATTTCCAACAAAATGGAACAGCAGAGAGGTGGCCCCAAATAATCACAGAAGTTGCAAGAACCATGCTAAAAGACTCCGAATTAGGCAAGGATCTTTGGAGCGAGGCAATATCCACTCACATCTACATAAGAAATTGATGTCCTACAAGCATACTTCCCAACCATATCATGCCCTATGAGAAAGTGTTTGGTCACCCACCTATGGTGGAACATTTCAGGTGTTCAGTTCCAAATGTTTTGTAAAAGTCCCAGATGAGACATGCACAAAATTGGATGACAAAGCAATAGAATGCAGGTTGATTGGGTATGAAGGAGATTCCATATATGTGGTGGTAGACAAAGAGCAGAAAAGGCATTGAACAAGGAATGCCATATTCATAGAAGGCAAAGCACATCGAAGCTCACAGGAAGATAACAGCTCCTCCCATGTGGAATTCCCAACTGGCAATGAAACAAAGTTTGAGGAAGTGTTAGAAAGAAGTGAGGAAGGCATGATGAGAAATGCGCAAGAACAGAAGTCTGGGGAACTGAGCCAATAAGGAGATCTGAGAGGTTGAAGGAACAGGGAGACAATGCAAAAGTACTGATTACAAAAGCAATCTTGGGTGATATTTTGACAAATGTCAAAATACCCAGAGGGTACCAAGATTGTAGGAATTCTGGGTTGTGCGCAAGAAGGCCATTTAGCTTGAGCAAGTGAGATGGCTTGTTGTAAACAGATGACCATTACTAAGCAACTATAACTAAAGTTAAGTGGCAAACAATGCCGCTCGTGCTTTTCCAACACACCTCCTCAAGCAGTATTGGGTTTAGTTCACCTTGTATAAACTAAAAAAGCAAATAGAGTGTTGTCCCTCTCATTCTCCAACTCTTCACGATGTTCTACTTTGGATTTGATGAGCGCATGGGGTTGTTGTCGCACCTCCTCATTTAATAACTGGGTAACAATGTTAGCAAGTGTGAGCTCTGGCGGGGGAAGGGCATCCAGCATGACAATAAAATTGTCGTAAGTGTCCGGAAACCCTAGGTTGAGTTCAGCAGGCTTTCGGTAGGCCTGACACATTCTCAGTAGGCGTGGTTTTCTATTCAGGGTCCAGCAGGCTTTCAGTAGGCCTGGCATACTTTTGGTAGGTACGGCTTTCGATTCAGGGTCCAGCAGGCTTTCGGTAGGCCTGGCGTAGTTTTGGTGGGTACGACTTTCAGTTTGGTTTTGACAATACCTGTCAGCACCTGTGGTGGTTAACAGGAGCAACCCATGATCTGTTTATGTAGGAATTCTGGGTGCTGAACAGGGATCATGCACCAGAAGGCTGTTTAGCTTGAGCAAGTGAGATGGCTCATTGTAAACAGAGTATCTGCATGGAAAGCTAGATCACAACATATATGTCAAATTGCCAGATGGATATGAGAAACAAGGAAAAGTTGGGAAACTCAACAAAGTGTTATACGGTCTCCCAGAGGCTGTGCAAGCATGGAGGGAAAGCTTAGAGCTGAAACTGAGAACAATGGGACTTGTCCCACTCACCAGCAACACAGGAGTATTTGCAAAGAAAACTGCAAAAGGTGGCTTTATTGCAATTGATACGCATGTTGACAATGCTACAGGAATATGCTTGAGCAAAGGAGAGGAATGAGAATTGAAGGCCAGTATCAAGAAATTCTACAAAACCAAAGAAAAAGATACCACTAAGCCATTCATAGTACTTGGAATACTAGTAACAAGAGACACAGACCAAGGGACTCTCAAACTCTCTCAATCCAAGTATATCCAATCTCTGCTCCAGAGGTTCAACTTGTGTGAGTGCAATCCCATTGTTACACTAGCAGACAAAGGCATGCACCTACAAACAAGCAAAGATTCAAAATGCAAGAATGTTACCAAATATCAGGCTCTCACCAGTTATTGACATATGTAGCCATGTCCAGATGGCCTGATATAGTGTATATAATGCAGTTTCTCTCACAATTGAACAAAAGTCTTTCTCAGAGCAATTGGAACACATCAAAGAGGGTCCTTCAATATGTATCTTAAAGGGATGACAGAGTTTGGAATACTCTATAGGTGCAACCAAGCCCCAAACTCGCAGAAAAGAGCCCATACAATTCTGTGAGGATATTGTGATGCCAACTATGCAGAGGACTCATGTGACCACAAATCTACCAGTGGTTACATTTTCATGCTAGCAAATGGACTAATCTCTTGGAAGTCACATTAGTAGCTCTTTCAACCACCAAAGCTGAATACTACACCTTGGGGATGGCTTGTCAAGAGGCTGTATGGATAAGACAGCTATGCCAAGAGTTATACCTCAACCTAGACATCTCTATTCACATTTATTCAGACAACACAGGCACAGTGGCCCTCTCAGACAATCAACTTACCATCTTTTAGTTCTGCCTAGGTAGTTATTCTTGAATAGACTTGAGGGCTTACCTTAAAGACACTGAATTCTGCCTTGTTTTAACATTTTCTATAAATTCCACTTCTATCACATCTCAGGGCAAGCATGCTCCTCAACCCAGTACTCTGGGCAAGGATCCTCATGGATTCAGAACAGCTACACTCTGATATCCAAATCAACTTGGCCTCAGACCCAATGGCACAAAAGCATCTTGGAAATGCCTCCTACCCTGTTGGATGTAGGAAATGGGTCCAGGAAATACAATGGACTAAAATGGCAGTAGGAAGAAGATTTGAGGTAGCTATAAGATTGGCTCCTCAGTGTGTCAAACACTATATATTTAAAGAATGCTTCCTATAAGATTGGCTACATAATGTTCAGTGGCTAGAAATACATATATTTTACAACAGGTTCACTTCCTCAGTGTGTGTCAAACACTGAGGAGAAGGAGTACATGGGTGTGTCTCACCCACATATATACTCCTTGTGGCCTTTTAGCACCTAGAGCATCAGGCAGCCAAACTCTCAGCTCCAACCAAAATTCCAGGATGCTTGCAAGACTCGACATGGAGGCAAATGAAAGGGGCCACATTGATAGTACAAAAAATACAGAAAATTTCTGAAAAATATAATAGATGATTTTAGCCCCTTTTTATTAGTTTAAATATATTTAGCTTGACATAAGGGTGGATTGAATATATGCACCCTACATACCCCCTCAAGCCTAATATAAGAAGAAAAGTGAGAAAGAAATATTTTTGTATAATTTTCTTATTTTTTATTTGATTTGTTTTGATATATTCTGAGGGCTTTGTCTGATGCACACGAGCTGGCACCAATTTTCTTATCCAAGTGAATATGTATTCTGATGTGAGGGGGAGGTGCTGGTGCAGAGACAATCTTATCAGCACTTAATGATCATGTGTGGTTGCAGTTAAATGGCAGGTTGTTACTAATGATAAATGACAATCCGGAAATGATGATGATATTTCTGGAATGTGTCACTTAGCATATATCAAGGTTCTGGAGGTCCTGGTAAACTTCCGGCTGGATCAGAGGGACTTGGTTTCAACTTATGTGTTGTGCTGACTCAGCATTCTGTCCCTGTATTTCAGAGATCCAAATATCCAGAGGGTCTGGATGAGCTGAGGCTCGTTGTAGGTTGAAGCGTAGAGAGTGTAGAGAATGGAGTGTATTAGGTCAATATCAGAACTGAGGAACATACAAGAGGGTTTCAGGTTTCTGTACTAAGAGTCTCGGGGATTGGGTTTGGGGATAACTGATATAAGTGAAATGTGTTTTATAACTATCAAGAAAGATTTTCCATAACATAGAAACAGGGAGTGATGATGGGGTGATAATAGGGGACGAGAATAGAAGGAACAACAAGGGTTTCCAGACAAATCTGGATATTCAGAGGTCAAAGAGATCCAGAGATCGGCCAAATACATGACTGTGACAGTTGCACAAACAATTGTAGATAGAGATAACAGTGTAACTTAGCAGTTTTGAGACAATGATTGATCTTGTCAGAATTCAAATATCAGTGATAAAAGTTGTTGATGAATGTCATGTTAGTAGTAATGTTCGGAAATGTTTCTAATGGTGATAGAATGGTATTCGAAAATGAATAGAAATCCTACAGTAAAAGCAAATGGCTTTCAGAACATCTGCAAACAAATACATAGTTCCGAAGAGATAGAGATTCTGAAGGCATTCTATCTCATGGATCGAATGAACTTTGCAGTTCATGTCGATCACAGCCAGTGGTCTTACATTCTTTCAAAGTGTGTCTAGACTAATATAAATGAAGTAGGAGTACTCACTTAAATGTGAAGTTGTTGTTCAAGGTAGTTTACAATGAGTTGGCAGGTTTGAGTAGAATAATCAAGTAGATGTACAATAATTGAACTAGGGAATATACATGTGAACGTGCTATCTACCAAACAGTTTGGAAGAGAGAGCGAATGGGAATGAGTCCATGAGGGTTGGAAAGTAGCTAAGGCACATGTATACTAATTAAAGGCTATAGTAAACAAAGAACAAGGGTGGAAGGAAAATTGTGAATGAAGAAAAAGATGGACAGACCAACAATAGCTCTTGAAACATGTTTCCAAATCGCACAGCTCATCAGGTAGGGATAACCATGTGCAAATCCTTTGGAGTATGGTCCTGAGAGTCCAGAGCATTCATATCAAGGAGTATAATGATGTGGAATGTCATCGCAAGCTTCAGCAGAATAGAAATAATTCAATCAATGAGTTCATTGAAAAAGATGGGGATAGTGATGGGGATAATCAGGGTGCTTCTTTTCTAGAAAAGATTATGATCGGACCTGATTGTTGATTGTATCACCAAACACCAAATAGAGCAATTCATGAACTGGGTTAAGTGACCGGATCAAATAAATGCAAAGTATTGAGGTGAGGATGATTCAGGGTTCCGAAGGAAGTTTTTGGAATTCTTTGGAACATTGTATTGGATTGAAACAATAGAATGTCCTAAACTGCAAGCATGACAGATCTCAATAGAATCCTTGAATTGAGAGCAAATGTCTGGTAGTAATTTACTATCAGAGAGATGATAGTAGAGATATCAAGCAATCACTGAGAGAACAATAGAATGACTGTGGAGATTTTACTGCCTTGGATTTTAACAAGAAATACAAGCCTATTTGACTGAAACTGTAGCTAAGGAAAATGTCTTGTGGATAGTAATGAGAAATGGAATGGAAATTTTTTATTTTTTTTATTTGTATTTTATTGATTTGTTGTTTGATTTTCTTCAAGTTTTCTTGAGGCGAGCTTTAAGCACCTGTGAGATAATCTAAGCGAAAATTGTATTTTAGTGTGGGGGATGTGCTGATGCAGGAGCAAAGTGTCAGCACCTAAAGTTCGCATACACTGACACGGACTTGTAGATAGAGAGATAGCGCAAACTTAACAGTTTTGAGATAGTTGTTCGATCCAATGTATCACTTGAATTGATGACGAATGGCCGGTGACTATTCGTTAACAGTGCAAACATTGTAGAGATATCAAGCAAAGAGATAGAGAATATATCAGACTTGTGGAGATTTTACTGCCTTAGATTCTGACCAGAATTACAAACGTATTTAAAGGAAAAGGTAGCTAGTGATTGTCTATTGTGTTTCCAAGAATAATAATGGGGCGATGGAGTGATTCTGGGGTTTCAGTCTACATGAGGGGTGGAATGCACAAAAATGTACTAAGAACTGTCTGAAGCATCTGAAACTGATCTGGATGCTATGGGAATTATAGATCATGCAATTAACTAACATATTCAACCAAAAGAACAAGAAAAAAGATGAGAAAAAATTCTGAAACTCCATTTTGAAGCTCCGGGCACTTGTTTAAATGAAATAGAAGTGATCGGCTTTGTTCAGGGATCGGTGATGATAGGGGTGAGTCAAAATAGTAAATGTATTGTTGTATGTACATTTGGAAGTGTTTCAGAGCCATATGGGGCTCGATTGGTGGCTATTTGAGCCCGTTCATGTCCGAAGCACATATATGCACATGTTTGTCCTTGCATAGCCTTAGGGATCATTTGCCGAGTGATCCTGAAAATGTAAACAAAGCATACTTTAAAGCCTGAGGCTTTGAATTGACATCAATAGTGTTTTTATGTTGTTTTTGTGTTTTTATTCTGGGCAGCGCCTCTGATGCATCAGTAGATTATGTAATGCGATGTTCACACGATAAGTAGATAAGTAATAACAGATAGAACAGAAATTGGGGGATCAGAAGATATTTGGGGTGCTAAACCACTTCAGGCAATTGTTTAGCTACTACAATTCTAACCACTTTTTGTTTCAGGTTGAAACCAATGCTGAAAACTTCACAGAACTACAACTGAATTATTCAACATATTTTCAAATAGAATAAACAAGAAAAAAAGGAAGAAATCTTTTTGGAACTCCTTGCACACATATGGGCACTTGTCTGAGATGAAATCAAAGCTTCAGAAGCTTTGGGTATGGATCAGTGCCAATATGATAGAGTAGGAATTGAGATAATGTTTCCTATTTTGTTGTAATTGGTGTTTCATATGCATGAGTGCAACAATCAGCTGTGGAATGTGTCTGAACGTGTGAGGGAAATATGTGTGTGCATTCACAACCCTTCAGGTTTGTAACCAATCCTCTGGTTGGTTCTAAGAATAAACAGAAAAAATTCCTAAGGTATTTTAGCCTTGGATTGCAACTAAAATAAATTGTAAATGTTTTTGTGCTTTTTTTTATTCTGTTTGAGCCTATCTCCCTGATGTGATCAAGTGGTTATGTAATCTCTTGAACAATAAAATAACATAATATATTCCTAGTTTTTCAACTAGGATTTTGGCCTTAGGGTCTGGAAGCCCTTTTGTCAGAATATCTGCCAGAAATTGGTCAGTCAGCATATATTCAATGGTAATGCCTTTCAACTCAATTATATCTCAGATAAAATATAATTTGATGTTTGGTCCTTGTATGTTGCTGATTGCTCTAAGTGATTGTAATTGTTAAGAACTAGATCAGAATGGATGCAAAGATAGGGCTGGGACTCAAGATAGAGTCAACCAAGGTTCAGGGTCGGGTTGCCGAGGAGGGCCAAGGCTCGGCAAATGAGTTGAATGGGACTTGGCTTCATCATCTCCTAACAATATTCATGTCCGGAGGAGATAAAATGACCTCCCACACTTTTTTATCAAGTAGAGCTTCAAAGTCATTATCCATGGAATTTTTCCATGTAGAGTTGTTTAGAGCTTTGTATGTATTAGTTGGTTCCATGAGATCTTGGCCTGCTAATAAAATATTGCTATTTTCTTATGCAACCAGTTCTGCACTGATAGCATAATGACTTTCATCAGATTTCTCATTCCATTGGCTCTGACCTTCATCAGTGAGCCACTGAAATATTTCTCCTGGTTTCATAGACTAGTGCACCAGTATCTCTACTAGTTCTTTGTCTAGTTTGAGATCTGGTGACCAGGCCAGTCATTTCAGGTACCTCATGTTGGAGCCTAATTCTTTCACTCCTTTTTAAGGGAGTAGTCTCAATAGGACCACTCACACCCTTTTGACTTGGCTGCAAGTCCTCAAATTTGACCTCTGGAGTAGGTTCAATGATTTCTTCAATCTGACCCTGCATGCTTGGCTGACTAAACAGCTCACACATTGGATATTGGGGTGCTGGTGATGGTTTGTGCTGGATTTTCATGGCATTTCTGGATATAGAACTTGTGTGATTCTTGGATGATAAGATAGGAGCCAATTGGGCTTCTCTACCTTGTCAAAAATTATGTTTCTTTCAATAGAAACATTTTGAGAATCCAGCCAGTATATGCAATGGCCATCCTTTTGTGCTGAGTGCCCTATCCATTTAGCCTTCTTGGAACAAGGTGATAGCTTGTCCCCTTGCTGTATCTTTACATAGATGTCCTTTCCCCATTCATAAGCATTGTGTAGACTAGGCCTTTTCTGACCACCTCAAATGGTGTTTTATTGGGTAATGCTCTGGTGTATGTGCAGTTTTTGATGTAATTAGCATGCTGAATTGCATATCCCCATAAATTCTTGGGGAGCTTGGCCTCCAATAACATAGCATGTGCTCTTTCAACCAACATTCTATTTAGGCACTCAGCTACTCTATTCTGTTTGGGAGTGTCATAAACAGTAAGTAAGTTTGAGCTTATCTTTTATCTACAATGCTTGCGTTGTAAGGGCAACCCTCCTAGTGCTCACAGATGCCTAGTAAAGGGGAGATCCAAAGATATGTATATGTAAGGAAATACAATAAAAGGAAAACTCTCACCTAGTAGAGGGCAGATCCAAAGAGAAAAGTCTGAGGGTCCCCACTACCAGTGAAAACTATATACAACTACCTAACACCCAACCAGGGGCACTCCTACGTGCTGTCAGCCCTGCCCAACTTCTATCCCCATAAGGTGTTTCATCCCTGATGAAGGCCGGATGTCAGGCCGGGTGTTCGGTTGAGATGTTCAGGCCACACCCCAAGGTTGGCTGAGGTCTCAGGTGGTCCGAGGTTTCGGACCAGAGGCCCGAGACTTTGGACTTGTAATTGGAGGCTTCGGATCAAGGACCCAAGACTTCAGACCGAGGTTCTTGCACTTCAGACTTGTGCTTCGCATGTGTGAAGGTCTTAGAGGTGAAGAATTTGGTGAAAGCAGGTTGTCCCCTGACACACATCACTGCACATGAGCTTTAGATGCTGAACCAATTTGGTCCCACTAGCATCTGTTTAAATCAGAATACAAAACTCAATTACATACTCAATAGGTGCCATCACAAATGCCTGGATATCACAAAGATAAAAACAAAGGGAAAGTGGTAGGTTCTGGAGGTTTAATTGCAGTTCCATCTATGTGTTTCAAGAGGTTCTTGGACTTGAAATAGCTGAGGAGAGTGGCTCACCATAGTGGCCAATTTGTTCCATCAGTATTGAGTTCCTCAACTCCCAATAACTTGTCCAGCTTGTCGCCAGGGCCCATAACCATTGTAGAAAATGGGTCCAGGAAATATAATGGACTAAAAGGGCAGTATAAAGAAGATTTGAGGTAGCTACAAGATTGGCTCCTCAGTGTGTGTCAAACACTATATATTTAAAAAATGCTACCTATAAGATTGGCTACATAAGTACATATTTTACAACAGCTCACCTTCTCAGTGTGTGTCAAACACTGAGGAGAAGGAGCACGCGGGTGTATACTCCTCGCGGCCTTTTAGCGCCCAGAACGTCGGGCGGCCAAACTATCGGCTCCGACCGAAATTCCGGGACGCTTGCGTCGACGCGGAGGCAAATGAAAAGGGCCGCGTCGATAGTAGTACAAAAAAATGGAGATACGGACCTAGAAAATTCGTCGAAAAAAAATACAGAAAAAAATCGGAAAAATATAATAGATGATTTTAGCCTCTTTTTATCGAAAAAAAAATAAAAGAAATGTGAGGTTAAATATATTTGGCTTGACATAAGGGTGGATTGAATATATACACCCTACATTAACCACCTTCCTTAGTCCAACATCTGATCTTGGTGTGGCCTGTTTATTACAGTTTCACACTTCAGAATTGACCCTATATTATAAGTAATAAGAGTTGTAGATAAATGCTATGTTAGTAAAACAAAAGTAGTAGATATAGTTAACAAAAGAATAGCATTCAGAAATGAAGGGAAATCCTACAGTAAAAGCTAATGACTTTTGGAATGTGTGCAAACACATACATTGTTCCAAATAGACAATCCTTCCAAAGGAATTCTGTCTTGTGACCCAAATGACTTTTGCAAGCACATGTTGGTCAGTTAATTTAATTACATTTGTTAAAGACTTATTCAACTGTTAATGATGATATGTGTGTCCTCACTTGAGGACTGTTTGTCCAAGGGTGTTGTCAAGAGAGTTCACAATAAAATATCATGCTTGGTGTAAAGCAAACTGGTAGACATAGAATAATTGAACTAGAGAACATACTGTACATGCAAGAATCCTAATAATATATACCAAAGGGCTCAAAAGGGAGAGTGAATGGGAAAGAGTCCATGAAGGTCAGAAAGTAGGTAAGGTACAGGTATGCTAAATATAAGCAATAGGGATGAAGGAACAAGGAAGGGAAGAAAATTGTGAATGAAGAAAAAGATTAGCAAACCAGAAATACATCTTGAAACATGTTTAAATTGAATGTTCCTTTGATCCTTCAGAGTAATCATACATGTCAAGGGTAAATATACTATAGAGTCTGATGGTATTGCATGTCATCATAGGCTTTGGTTTAATAAGAAAAGGAATGGAAATATTTATTGTATTTATTTTGTATTTTGTTTGAGCTTTATTTGAATTTTATTGAATGTTCTTCAACTGAGTTTTAGGCACTTGTTCGATAATGCAAGACTTGTAACAAAGATAAAGCTCAAACTTAACAAGTTTGAGATAATTGTTCGGTTGTATAGATCACTTGAAATGAGAGCAAATGGCCAGTGATGATTTGCTAACAGAGAAACGGTTTAAGAGATATAAAGCAAGAGATTCAGAATATGGGAGACTTGTGGAGTTTTTACTGCCTTAGATTGTACTGAGAACTACAAGTGTATTTAAAGGAAAAGCTAGCTAGTGTGAGTCCTTTGTAACTCAATGAGAAATAATGGAGCAGTTCTGGGGTTGCAATCTACATGAGGGACAAAATGCACAAAAATGTAACTAATAGCTATCTAAAGCATCTGAAACCAATCTGTGTGCTATGGGAACTACAAATCATGTATGCAACAAATTTATTCAGTTGAAAAGAACAAGAAAACTGATAGGAAAACTTCTGAAACTTCATTTTGAAGCTCTGGGTGCTTGTCTAAATGAAATGGAAGTGTTTGGCTTCATTTGGGGATTGGTGACAATAGGGGTGGATTGAAATGGTAAATAGATTGTATTTTTGGTGTTTGGAAGTGTTTCAGGAACGTGTGGGGGCTGATCACTGGCTATTTGAGCCTGTTCATGTCCGAATGCATGTATGCATGTGTTCATGCTCACGTGGACTCAGGGATGTTTCACCAGTTTGTTCTAAAAGAGTAAACAAAAGTTTTTCTAAGGCCAAAAGCCTTGAATTGAGATTAGTAATATTTTTGTGATGTTTTTCTGTTTTTATTCAAGCAGCTCTACTGATCCATCAAATGGATTATGTAATACGAGGTTCACAAGGTAGATAGATAATAATAACATGGTTGAGTAGAATTGGTTTGGCCATTAAGTTTCTTAGAAAAGATAGTGATAATGATGGGGATAATCAGGGTGCCTCTTTCTAAGAAATGATTATGATTGTACATGGTTATTGATTTTATCACATAACATCAACAGAGTGATTTGTCGAACTTGTTGGTGGTGGATTTGGAGTTATACATAGATGTAGAGCAAGAGGTGTAATCAAACTTGATTCCAAATGAAGCTTCTGAAGATAAGGTTCCAAATGGGATAACAAGTTCAGGTATTGGATCATAACAACCTCCTGCCAGTCTGGAATACCACATTTGGATCTATACTACTCAGTGTGAGTCCTTGTCTCCTGCTCCATTCAGTGTAGAGACAAGTGATAGCAATCTTTGGGTCTAATACCGGTCCCAAGAAGATGTTGGCATTGAGAGTGTAATGATTCCAGCAAACTGTTCATTTAGTATGTCCACTCTGAGTCCTCCACGCACCTCTCTCAACTTCTGGAGTTCAGCTAGATGAGTGGGTATAGTCTCTGATCCACCTTCCATGTAGCATTTTGCACACAAATGTGTCTGAGCGAGGTTCTGGGCAATGGGATCAGCTTGTGTGTATCTGCTCAATAGTCCATCCCAGGCAGCTTTTGCTGATGAGCAATCTAGGCTAGCTTGGACATTTGGGGCAATGTTCATTACATCAACTTCCTCCCATTTGACTAGTTTGTCAATGTCTGTATCTGCAGGCTTAGGTGTAGTTCCATACACATTTGGCTATAATTCCAATCCTTTCCAGGTAAGGAACCATTCATGTCTTCCAAAAATTCCAGTTGGAGCAATTCTCATCTAAACACTCCAACTTGTCATATCTGAGGATCTTAAATCCATTCGTCATCTTTGTAGATCTGGGTCAAGGTATGTTGATATTGTCTTTTAGTTGCAGCCAGAGCCTATAACCTGTTAGAAGCTAGGCACAAAGGATTTGGTCTTTGTCATGAAGTACTCTGAACACTTAGAGTAACTATTATGGAAATTGAAAGGAAATAAATATTATATAATCTATATTCTGATACAAGGAAGGCACTATGAGATTAAATATAACTAGTGTCTAAAGCTTGTGTAGAGTATGCAAGCTAATGATAAGGTTTGATAGTGGAAACTTAACAAAAATGAAATGATTTTGAGTCAGATAGTCTTTGATAAGTCTGAATAAATGGTCAAGGCAAATTCTTGATAATTGCTCTGGTAGCTGAGATATTTAACTATCTATAAGAGCTCACTAGAACTTTTGGAGACTTTATTCATTTATCTAAACTACAAGTGTATTTAAGGAGTTAAGCTCCTGTAGTAACTATCTGATGGATGGAAAAAGAACTGGGGTTGTGGAACAAGTCTAGAGAATCTGGACAAAGTGCATCTGTTAAATGCTGGGTTCTACTGATATTAAAGTGATGTGACCAGTGCAATAACAACTCTGGAGTGGCTCACTTAACAAAGATGCAGGTTCTGGAGGTTCCGGTAGACATTCAGATGGATCCAAAGTGTCAGAATTCAATTATTAAAGAAAAGTGTTATAGGTGAATGTATTGTTAGCAATAATGTTCGAAAATGTTTCCATATAAAAAGAATGGCAATCGGAAGTGAAGGGTAATCCTACAGTAAAAGCGAAGGGCTTTCGGAATGTTTGTGAAAAGGTGCATAACTCCAAAGAGATAGATATTCCGAAAGGATTCTATCTCGTGGATCAACCATGTAGTTCATGCCGATCACACCCAATAAGATCACATTCTTTTGAAGTGTAATCAAATCCAAATTGATAAGTTTTATAAGACTTACTTCGAAGTGAAGTTGTTCTTTACGATTGTTTACAACGAATTGTTAAGCCAAGTAGATCAATCAAGTAGACGTGCAATAATTGAACTAAAGAGTATACATGCGAATGTGCTACTTATATACTGGGACGTTTGGAGGCAAGAGCAAATGGGGAGTAGTCCATCAAGGATCGGAAAAGTAGCTAAGGTACATGTATGCTAATTAATGACCATAGAAAATAGAGAACAAGGGTGGGGTGAAAATTGTGAATGAGAAAAGGGTTTAACGAACTAGGAATAAATCCTGAAACCTGTTTCTGAATCATATGTCGTTCCGGGTAGATGAACTCTTGTTTCACTTCCTTAAACGACAGCCCTGAGTGTTGGGGATGAACATGTCCACATATTGAATCGTATGTGTTGTCACCATAAGCTTTTTAGAAGCATAGAATCGACCCTGCTATTGAGTTCCTAGAAATAGATGGGGATAGTGATGGGGATAGTGTAGATGCTTCTTTCCTGAGGAAAGGCTAATAATAGAACCTGATCTCTTGGTTGGGTCCTTGTGATGTTGCTAGGACGATTCAAGGTGTTAAGGGTGACGAAGTGTTGAATGGTTCATGTGTGACGAGTTTGCCGATGATTCAGGTTCCAAAGAGTTGATTCGGAAACATGATGTTCGGGTGGTTCGGAAGGTGGAATAGACCATAAATCATGATCGTGACACAAAGGACTTGGCTTCAACTTTTAGGTTGCACCAACTCAGTGTTCTGTCCTTGTACTTCAGAGATTCTGAGTGACTGGAAAACTGGGGAGAGCTCAACATAGGTTGGAGAGGGGGAGAGAGAGAGAGAGAAGGAATGACAAGTACATTAAGTTGATATCAGAACTGAGGAACTATACAGGTAAACTATGGATCAATATACTAGGAGTGTCAGGGATTGGGTTTTGGGAAACTGGATAAGAATAGAATGTGTTTCAAGACCAAAAAAAATTATAAGCAAAGTTTTGCATAATCTAGAGATGAAAAATAAAATAGAATTAAGGTATGGAAATGAAAGCAGAGCTGGAAATGTATTCTGGGACATCCTGTGGTCTTCCAGAGTTTGGCTAGAAACTGGCCTTGATAACTGTCAGAATCCAATTATCAAGGTCAAATGTTATGAACAAATGTATTGTTAGCATTTTTAAAAAGGTTTCCATATGAGGAAAATAGTGTTCGAAAATGAAAGTTAGTCCTACAGAAAAAGCGAAGGGCTTTCGGAACATTTGCGAAGAAGTGCATGGTTCCGAAGAGATAGATATTCCGAAAGGATTC
>QMFG01002091.1:0-16601 GCA_003314545.1 Ramaria sp. MG151 | reverse complement strand
AAAGAGGGAAGTCGCTGTGTAGAATGCTGATGACAGGTTAAGGAATAGGGAAGTCACTGTGTACAATGCTGGTGACTTACGATGACAGTGGCTGCAAGTAGGTTTAGGGGGCGGTGTTGGACTCCAATCCATAGGCATTTTTGGGGTGGAGTCACTGCATTGAATGCTGGTAACATGGAATATAGAACAAGGAAGAGGGAAGTCGCTGTGTAGAACGCTGGCGACAGGTTAAGGAATAGGGAAGTCACTGTGTACAACGCTGGTGACTGACGATGACGGTAGCTGCAAGTAAGTTTAGGGGGTGGCGTCGGACTCCAACCCATAGGCGTTTTTGGGGTGGAGATCAAAAATATTTGAAGCGGTCTACACTGATGGGCCAGTCTGGCCTCGCTAGACATAAGCTCCTCAGTTCTCGACCGCTGCACTTGCCCTGTCAAAACTCACCGATCATCGTCATTTTTTTTTCATGATTGGTTTGTCTGGCATCACTAACAATAATCTCCAGCTGAATCCTGTCCTGCAATTCCTGCGCTCATTAGGCTGCTGAATTCTACTGCACTGTTTCACTAATGTAGTATCTCTGACCATGATTGCCAGTCGAACTCCGTGCCACTATCGCCCCTTGCATACCCATCCTCATCGCTTTGATAGAGTCTACTGACTGTGATGTCCAAGCCATCACGGATGTTCTCTTGAAGTTTCCCGATCATGGCCAGTATTTCCTTTGTTAACTAGCTTGATATTGCTGATCTTGGCCACTAGTTACATCACATACCGCTATCTTCCAATGTATTCCTACACTCGTGAGGATGCTGGCGAACACCGACCCTAATGTTCAAAATGCCATCGCGAATACTCTGTCCAAGCTCTTTGAACACAGTCAGTCTCTCGATATGCCAACCTAGTTTGCTGATATTGATCTTCAGCTGAGCTGCGGACCGCAACCACCACCCGTATTCTCACACTGCTGGAATCCGTTGACTGGAGAGACTGAGTTGCCACTGACCGCTGTAAGAGAGCGTTGCTCTCTAGTTGGAGATTTATTAGTTTATTTTTCGAGTTTCAATCCACTTGCTAGGTGCTGGTTGTGTGTCTCTTACTATTCTCAGCTTAATACAACAGAACTCTTTCCCTCCTCCCATCTCAGCAGTGCCTTTCTGCAGCACGTTGTCGTCCCAGCACGGCATAATGTCTTACATCTGGCTGCCCTGTTCGCAACAACTCTCGACCTTTCGTGTCACACACACCTGCAGCGTCTGTCTGTCAACAGCAGAAGAAGTCAGTCAGTCAAATTATTCAAAGCAGAAAACAAACTATGGCCGGCACCGTCTCAAGTGTCTTGGAAAGAATCTTATCCACCCAGGTTGTACCAAGCCAGGACGTCCTCAAAATTGTCGTTACTCTTTTGCTGGGAGAACTAATCGCAGTTTCTCTAGCGATTTTGGATGGCATACTCCGCTTGTGCCAGGACAACCCTCCGCCTGTCATTTCCTCACCACCCGCTTCAATCCCACCAACACCAACACCGCAAGACATTCCGCACCTGCCACAACAAGTCCTCTTCAGTGATAAAGATCAGATAAACTCAGTAAGGAGCAAACATACCTGTGTCACTTGTTCCAGGCTGTTTCCTACCCCTCGCAGACTCAGACGGCATGTCAGAGTCCACCACCGCCATGGACACTTCATTGGGGCAGCCTATACAATGATCGACGCACGTTCTGTGACACGTCACGACAGGTCAACCGCATGAACAGCGCCGCACAGAGCCCAGCACACACCTGGATTCCTTGCACGACTTCATGACCAGCTGCCCCAACATCTTTTTCCACCATCTGAGGCAGGAAAACCGCTGGACACACGTCACATAGCGGAGGACGCATATCGCGACGTGTCAGACATGCAATGCGATGCCTCATACATGCGACGCAATGCGTCGGACACGCGACCTAGGCCGCTGGACACACGTCACATAGTGGAGGATGCATATCGCGATGCCTCATACACGCGACGTAACACGTCAGAGATGCGATGCAACGTGTCAGACATGTGACCCAGGCCGCCGGACACACGTCGCATAGTGGACACGTGACGCAATGCGTCAGACACGCGGCCCAGGCTACCGGAAACCGAGCAACAATGCAGACCACCGGAGACGTGCCTCATCGCAGAGGACACGCGACGCGACGCATCAGACACATGGCCCAGGCTACCGGAAACCGAGCGACAATGCAGACACGCCGGACACGCGATGCAGGCCTCCGGAAATCCAGTGACCATACCGACTGCTGGACACGCGACCCGACACGTCAGACACGCGATGCAACGTGTCAGACACACAGCCCAGGTCACTGGAATTCCAGCGACAATGCCCACCGCCGGAGACACGTCTCATCGCAGAGGATGCATGTCACAACGCATCAGGTATGCTACCTAGGCTACCCAAGTCCCAGTCCATCTGCCGTACCTGCCCTATTATGCTCCCAATTGTGGCCGCAGATGGATCCCACACATTCCCAGTGTCCACTTTGCTCCCTGGCTGTTACATCACCAGCATCTCCTACTCACAGGTGGAAGATTTGGAGTAGGGAGTTTGTATCTTTGAAAAGGGGTCCCAGCGGATGTAAGAGAGCGTTGCTCTCTAGTTGGAGATTTATTAGTTTATTTTCTGAGTTTCAATCCACTTGCTAGGTGCTGGTTGTGTGTCTCTTACTATTCTAAGCCTAATACAACAGAACTCTTTCCCTCCTCCCATCTCAGCAGTGCCTTTCTGTGGCACGTTGTCATCCCAGCGCGGCATAACGTCTTACACCACATATACATCTAACATCACCTTATAGTCATAGCTAACTCCTTTGGGTCATTTTTTTTTACATGTGGTTTCCTCCGTGAGCTATCTTCCTATGCACATGCCCTGAAGCTTCCCTCTTTTTTCCTCCCATCATAGACACAGCTGAATGTTTGTAGTGGCATATATTGGGTTGTGGCACCTTGCGCTTGCCTTAAGTTCGATGTTACCCTGCATCGTGATTTCTGGCAGTATCATGAACATTTTCAGTAGCAAGTATATGCAGTATGTTTGTTTATTTCTTAACTTCCCTTTAAACCCATTTTTTTCTTTCGTGAAATTCGATGTTGTTCTTTCAATGGGCCTTCCAACTACATTTATCATTCAGGCCAGAATTACTTCATTTTTGCAGCTGACTTCTATTCTCACATGTTTTGTATCCTGTTCGATGTTCCTGGTTCAGCGCCGTGTTCGCTTGTGCCTGTAAATTAGAAGGATCCGAGACCTTTCACCTCAACCTGGCCTTGACCGAGCTCTCAGCACGCTCGGCCGACCTATCTCCAACCCCCGCAGACATGGAGGGCGTACCTGAAGACTATCGTGACTTTGGGGACGTATTCTCCAAGTCTAGGGTGGACACTCTGGCGCCTCACAGACCCTACGACCTCAAGATCACTCTCAAGGACGGCGCCGAACTGCCTCAACCCCCGATCTACTCGCTCTCTCGGTCCGAACTCGAAACCCTCCTATCCTTCATCAACGAACACCTGAACATCGGTTTCATTCGGCCCTCTTGGTCCTCGCACGGAGCACCAATCCTCTTTGTTCGTAAGAAAGATGGCTCACTCCAACTATGCGTAGACTTCCGAGGGTTGAATAAGGTAACTAAGAAAGACCGATACCCACTACCTCTTGTCTCGGACCTGCTGGATGCACCGAAGAAGTCTCGGTATTATACCAAGATTGACCTTCAACATGCGTATCACCTCGTCCAAATCGCTGAAGGAGATGAATGGAAGACCGCATTCAAGACCCGATATGGGTCCTTCGAGTGGCTAGTAATGCCCTTTGGGCTTACTAACTCACCCGCAGCTTTCCAACGTTTCATGAATGACATCCTGGGAGATTTGTTGGATAAATGCGTGGTAGTTTACCTTGATGACATCCTCATTTACTCTGACACACTTGCCGAGCACAAAAAGCACATACGTGAAGTGCTTCAACAGCTCCGAAAAAATAGTCTCTATGCAAAAGCTAAGAAATGCGAATGGCACAAAGACACGGTAGAATTTCTTGGATACATACTAACGTCCGAAGGCCTCACAATGGCCAAAGACAAAATTCAAGTCATCCGAGACTGGCACAAGCCTTGGAAGGTTAAAGACATTCAGTCCTGTTGTGGAATTAACTACAGGCGCATATATGCTGCTCCCGAGATATCCGGACGGGCGCTTAACGTGCAGAAGGATCAGAGGAAGAAGCTCCAATCTCATACACAAAAGTGTGTTTTCATTGGCTACCCTACAGATTACAAGGGGTGGTTATGCTACAATCCATTAACCAAGAAGACAATGATTAGCAACTTAGTCAAATTTGATGAAAGAGCCTTCCCTGGCCTTCAGAAGACTACTCATACTCCTACTCCTTCTGCACCACCACAGCCTCAATCTGTTGAGATTGATGTGATTGTGAGTGACTCAGGGTTGTATAATCAAGGGGGAGATACTAGACATTTCTCTCCCACTCCAGAGGTACCTTCTGGTTCAGAATCTTCAGATAGATCACCATCACCAGTAGTACATTCACCTGCTACTCCTCCTCCAGCTCCACCTGCTACCCCTCCTCCAGCTCCACCTGCTACCCCTCCTCCAGCTTCACCAACTACCTCTCCTCCAGCTTCACCAGCTATTCCTCCACCAGCTTTACCTATACCTCAACCTCTCAGGAGAAATCCTGATCGTCCTCTTGGAAGGCAGCTTCCCAAATGATTCAGAAATGATCCAATACCACCTCCTAACATTACCACTTATCATGAACCAACTCCACTGATTGAATCCTCAGATGAAGAGGAGAAAGAGGATGAAGAGGAGGTTTTGAGTGTGGAACAGGCTTCTATCTCATTGGAGGAGGGATTTGAGATTGCCTACAAGGCTGTTAACAATGACAATGCACCAAAGACACTAGCTGAGGCTCTCAAGAGAGGATGTTGACAAATGGTTTCAGTCTGCTTATGATGAGATCCAAGCACTGCTAAAGAATGGCACCTGGACATTGGCTAAGCTTCCAGAAGGACGCAAAGCCATTGGCTGTCGATGGGTATTTGTGTTAAAGTGCAAAAAGGATGGCTCTATTGATAAATACAAGGGCCATCTTGTTGCACAAGGCTATACTCAGGGAAAAGGCTTTGATTATAGTGACACATTTTCTCTAACAGCTAAGTGGGCCACTCTACGAGCAGTGTTAGCCATAGCAGCACTAGAAGACTTGGAGTTAGAGAGTGTTGATATCTCATCAGCCTTCCTCAATGGAGAACTCCAAGAAGAGGTCTACATGAAGCAACCAGAAGGTTTCCAGCAGGGTGACTCTGATCAGGTCCTAAAACTAATTAAAGGGATCTATGGTTTGAAGCAATCTCCTAGAGTATGGCACTATAAGCTTGATAGTGTCCTCCAATCACTTGGCTTCACCAAGGTGAGATGCGACCACAGCCTCTGGGTATACAACAAGGATAACACAAGGATCATCCTTCCTGTGTTTGTAGATGACATGACCATTGCATCCAAATCCAAAGCAGCTATCCAGGAATTCAAGTCAGAACTGAAAAAGCATTTTGAATTTCATGACTTGGGTCCTATTAACTTTCTACTTGGAGTTGGTATTGAGAGAGATAGGGCAAAGTGCACACTATATCTCTCACAAACCCAGTATATCAAGGATCTTCTTGCTGCACACCAGTTTGAGAACTGTGATGTTGTTGGTACACCCATGACCCTGGATGCAGACTAGCTCCAGATGAAAATTTATTGTCATCAAAGGAGGCCCAGCAGTATATCAGTGCTGTAGGCTCTCTGATGTATCTTGCAGTTGCTACAAGGCCAGACATTGCATACACAGTTGGTGTCTTAGCCAGATTCAGCTCCAAGCCTGGTGTATCACACTGGAAAGCTGTGAAGCATCTTTTTCGATATCTGCAGGGCACCATGCATTACAAGTTGACCTATGCGCCATCTAAAACAGACTCATCTGAACTATTCCCCACTTATTCTGATGCAGACCATGGTGGTGACAAGGCAGCTGGTAAATCTACAGGTGCCTATGTAGTGAAGATAGGAACTGGGGCTATCAGCTGGAAGAGTAAACTGCAGACTATGGTAACTCTGTCTACTACTGAGGCAGAATATGTGTCTGCAGTGTCAGCAGGGCAAGAAATTCTGTGGCTGCAAAACATCTTCAAGGAACTTGGGTATGATGTCCAGGGACCATCTACACTTTATGTTGATAACCAGTCTTCCATTGCTGTGGCCAGAAATCCAGAACACCATGGTCATATCAAACACCTGGATCTGAGATTTTACTGGCTGAGGGATGAAGTGAACAAAGGGAAGATTAGGATTGAATACTGTTCAACAAACACCATGCCTGCAGATCTCCTTACAAAAGCACTCCCTAAACCAAAGATAAAGGAGACACTTGAGATGCTGGGATTGAAGGGTTGATTTCTTTTATTTTCTTTCTCTCTATTTTTCACAGGGACGACTCATTAAGGGGGAGTGTTGAGATTAATTCCTAATCCCTGTGTATTGTGTTGGAAATGTGCGAGCGGCATTGTTGGCGGCACAACATTAGTTACAGTTGCTTAGTAATACTCATCTGTTTACAACGAGCCATTTCACTCGCTCAAGCTAAACAGCCTTCTGGCGCACGGTCCCTGTTCAGCACCACCCAGAATTCCAACATAAACAGATCACGGGTTGCTCCCGTTAACCACCGCCGGTGCTGACAGGTTCTGTCAAAACCAAACCGAAAGTCGTACCTACCGAAAGTACGCCAGGCCTACTGAAAGCCTGCTGGACCCCGAATCAAAAGCCATACCTACCGAAAGTACGCCAGGCCTACCGAAAGCCTGCTGGACCCCGAACCAAAAGCCGTACCTACCGAAAGTATGCCAGGCCTACCGAAAGCCTGCTAGACCCCGAATTGAAAACCACACCTACCAAAAGTGCGTCAGGCCTACCGAAAGCCTGTGGTACTCGAACCAAAACCGCACCTACTGAAAAGACTTCCCGATGCATATGACAATTTTATTGTCGCGCTGGATGGCCTTCTCCCACCAGAGCTCACACTTGCTAACACCATTGCCCGGTTATTAAATGAGGAGGTGCGACAACAGCAGCGTGCACTCATCAAATCCGAAGTAGAAAGTTGTGAAGAGTTGGAGAATGAAAGGGACAATGCTCTGTTTGCTTTTCAGTATATACAAGGTGAACTGAACCCTATACCGCTCGAGGAGGTGTGTTGGAAATGTGCGAGCGGCATTGTTGGCGGCACAACATTAGTTACAGTTGCTTAGTAATACTCATCTGTTTACAATGAGCCATTTCACTCGCTCAAGCTAAACAGCCTTCTGGCGCACGGTCCCTGTTCAGCACCACCCAGAATTCCAACATATTGCTCGTTGAATGGGCACTTATTGCATAAGCGGCTGCGCCATTAATCCCTGGGGATGTGGGAATCCTCTCTTTGATAAAGTATTCGCCATCTGTTCTCCAGGTATGTGTAGTTACATTATCATTCACCAATATATCTCTGATAGAGTATTCACCATCTGTTCTCCAGTGTCTGTGATCATCTTTTGGCACTCTAGTTCTTAAGATTCACCTCCAACAAAATTGCTACTGGCAGAGCTGCCAATGCTACTCAGGTCACCAAACATATCAATACAATTATCTAATAAGAAAATAAATTGGAATTTTTTTATCTATTTTATTTTGTATTTGTTTTTGATTTTGTGCAACTTTGTTCAGTGCAAGCTTTAAGCGCTTGCTTGATAAACTAACCAAAAAATGTATTGTGATGCGGGGGATGTGCTGATGCGGGAGCAAACTGTCAGCGCTAAAAGTTTGCATACACTGATGCGAGCTTGTAACAGAGATAACAATGTAAACTTAACAGAATTGAGATACTGATTGAGTCCAATAGTTCACTTGAATTGAAAGCAAACGGCTGGTGACGATTTGCTAGCAAAGAAGTGGTTATAGAGTGATTGATTCAGATGACAGGAGACTTTTTGGAGTTTTACCGTCTTGGTTTATACTGAGAAATACAAGCGTACTTATAGGAAAAGCTAACTAGTGATTGTCCTTTGTGTTTACAAGAAAAATAATGGGGTGATGGAGCGGTTCTGGGGTTGCAGTTTACATGAGGGGTGGAATGCACAAAAATGTACTAAAACCTGTCTAAAGCATCTGAAACCGATCAGTATGTTATGGGAATTACAGACCATGCATTCAACAAATATATTCAAGAGAAAGAATAAGAAAAAAGAGATAGAAATGTCATTATTTATCTACCTGCTGCACGAAGATTGCATTATGTAATCTACTGATGCATCAGTAGCACCGTGCAGAATAAAATAACAAAAACAATACAAATGCATCACCAATGAGAATTCAAGGCCTCAGGCCTCAGAATATACTTTGTTTACTCTTTCAGAATTATCCAGTGAATGATCCCCAAGGCTATGCAGGGACAAACGTGCGCATATATGCGCTTCGGACACGAACGGGCTCCAATAGCCACCAATCAAGCCCCGCATGGCTCTGAAACACTTCCAACCACTTATACAACCATCCAACTTCTATTCCTGACCACCCCTATCGTCGCTGATCCCCGAACGAAGCCGATCACTTTGATTTCATTTAAACAAGTGCCCGGAGCTTTGAAATGGAGTTTCACATTTTTTCTTTGATCTTTTCTCTTGTTATTTTGACTGGATATAGTAGTTAAAGACATGATCTACATTTCCTACCACATCACGATCAGTTTCAGATGCCTTGAATATGTTTTTAGTACATTTTTGTGCATTCTCCCCCTCATGTAGACTGCAACCCCAGAATCACTCCATCACCCCAATATTCTTCTTGGAAACACAAAGGACAATTACTAGCTAGCTCTCCCTATAAGCATGCTTGTAATTCTCGTCAGAATCTAAGGCAGTATAACCTCCACATCTCTGGCATAGTCTCTATCTCTTTGCTTGATATCTCTACAACCCTTGCTTTGTTAACGAATCGTCACTGGCCGTTTGTCATCATTTCAAGTGAAATTTCCGATCCAGCATTTATCTCAAAACCATTAAGTTAGCGCTATCTACCTATCTACAAGTCCGCGTCTCTGCACGCGAACTTTAGGTGCTGACATTTTGATCCCACATCAGCGCATCCCCCATGCTAGAATTCATATCCCACTTAGATTATCTTTTAGGTGCTTAAAGACCGCCTCAAGCAAACTTGAAGAAAACCTCAAAAACAAATCAAATAAATTCAAATAAAATACATAAAAATTTCCATTATATTTCTTATTAAGAATAACTTCTGAAACTCCATTTTGAAGCTGCAGGCGCTTATTTAAATGAAAAGGAAGCAATCAGCTTCGTTCGGAGATCGGTGACGATAGGGGCAAGTTGAAATAGAAAATATATTGCCCTATGTGTGATTGATTATGTTTCAGAGCCATGTGGGGCTCGATCAGTGGCTATTTGTTTGTGTCCAAAGCACATATGTGCACACATTTGTATCTGCATGGGCTTGGGGATCCTTCACCGAGTGATTCTAAAAATGTAAACAAAGTATTTTCTAAGCCTTGAGTTGAAGTCAATAATGTTTTTATGTTCTTTTCTGTTTTTATTCAAGGCGGTGCCTCTGATGCATCAGTAGATTATGTAATCCATGATCGCGCAGTAGGTAGATAAATAATAACATTATCCCCCACCCAGTCTCCTCAAAAACAGTGAGAAGAGTTCTCAGGAAATATTCATTCAAGGCTGTGGTGAAGAAAAAGCCCTTTCTCAGTACAAAGCATAGACAGTTGAGGTTGGCCTTTGCTTTGAAGCACAGAGAGTGGACTGTAGAGGACTGGAAGAGGGTCATTTGATCAGATGGGACCAAAATCAACAGGTTTGGGTCAGATGGGAGGCAGTGGGTCTGGAAACAGAAGGGGGAGGGGTTGATTGAGAGAGAGGTGCAAGGGATAGTCAAGTTTGGAGGGGGAAACATTATGGTATGGGGTATATGGGATGGAATGGTGTTGGCCAGCTTGCAGAGATTGAGGGGAAGATGGATGCTGATCAGTTTGTGTCCATTTTGGAGGACCACCTGCTGCCCAACCTGGAGGAAAGTGGAGTTCCTGAGGAACAGGTAATTTGTCAACAGGACAATGACCCAAAACACAAGTCAAAGAAGGCCAAGAACCGGATGAAAAACAACAATATCACTCTCCTTGACTGGCCTGCACAGTCTCCAGACCTGAATCCTATTGAGCACCTCTGGAATTATGCAAAAAACAGGCTTAAGGAGTATCCAACACCACCCAAGGGAGTTTGGCAAATTTTGGAGAGAGTAGAGGAGGTATGGAATAACATACCACCAGAAGTGTGTCAGAATTTGATAGAGAGTATGCTTAGAAGACTTGAGGCAGTAATTAAGGCTAAGGGGGGAAATACCAAGTACTAGAATTGCAACTTACTATCTCTCTGATACCCTCTCACAAAACTGAGTCAATGGGCCTGTGATTTGAATTGCCCACATCTTCATCACCCCTGATTGGAAGTACATCATTTTTAATGGTTTCATAGCCCTGATCAAATTCATGCTTTGATGCACCAAAATCCATCTTGTATTGCATCGCAATACTGCCTTGACAGGGCCAACTTTGAGAAAGGGGATGGTTATCTGCAAACTACTGATTGAAAACAACACACCATCATTGCCTAGCAGGGCTTCTATGGCTCCGATGTCCATACTTTCGTTAAACTTTGAGATGCAGGGTTTTAGAAACCTTCCGGAGGCTGCTGTCTTTTGACTCGCAATCAGCGGCCTCTAAACTATCATCTACAATTATTCCACCGCTGGAAGCGCATGCGACATGATCCGTCCAGGTCAAGCCGACACAAGTCCTTGGAGAAATGGTGCACTGGAGGCAACACAGAAAGACCATACTCGATCAACGCGTTGTGCGATGCCTCATTCGACATCTGAATTCCACATGTGGTGATCTTTCTAACGCGTCTTCTCTCGCCTCAGTTAGCTGGCGATACACCCTGATGCTCGTGACAAGACGGTGGACCTAGGACTGGTTAAGGACCTGACCACGTTCTTCGCTTCCAGCAACGCCATTCAGTAAACCTTGCCCACTGGTCCTGAAACTTTGTCCTTCCGTGCGCTGGTCAGCTTCTTGGAGGATTCTGTGTACTCAGGACAGAGAAAACATGACCCAAATATGACACCCGTGCGTCGACATGATTTGGAGCGGATTCTTCAGAGGTTGAAGCGGTCATTGGACGAACAAGACAAGGATGATAATAGATGGACGGATTAGTAGTGTTTGGGATATTGTATAAGAAAAACCAAGCAGTTCTTCTTGCTCGAAAAATGCGTTTTTGTGAGATGTTGTAGTTGATTGGTTGACTGTAGGCAGGAGGTGTGGATCGAGTTCATTTCCCAAGCATGGTCTGGCGGAGACAGGACCTCTCATCAATAAAGGTCGACTGCGCTTCTATGGCCGTGCATCACGACTGTGGAGTGCAACATAGCTTGTGCGGGGTTCGTGTATATGATCCTGGGGAAACCGACACCCCTCGCCTATTTCAAATTTATCTATAATATCAATTTTACATGCTGTGGTTGCAATTGTTTGCTCAAATGCTCGTCATGACCATCTTACAACAATAATATCTGGTTGAGTCTATCTGGTCAGCTCATGCCCACTCAATAGGGTCTTTTATATCGAGAGGGCTAGTGGACTCTGAGCATATGTTTCTTCAAGTTATATACCATCGTCGCTGTGAGATGTGACGAACGATATCAATAACCTCAGATGGTACCGTCTCTATAACTCTCCCTCCTCACTCCCTGAGTGGAGTTCCGAGGATCCAGACTGAGAATGCTCATAATAGTGTGGCGGATGTGCCCGTGTTCGTAAGGCTGGACAGGAGAACGTCGCAACTGCAGTTTTCACCCGTTTACGACGAGGTGCGTCTGGAGCAGATGATAGCTCGAGTGGCCTTTTGTGATCCTGCCGACTGGGTATCATCGTTCTACCGGATTCTAGGAGTGACAGAAAGTTGTCGTAAAGTTCTCCGTATCCGTTATATGCAGCTTCGTTTCCTCGAAAATCATTTAGTGCATCGTGCAAATTGTTAACGACAGGCCAGAGGGTGGTCTTTGAGAAGATTAGCCATTCCACTCCATTCTTGAAATGTGTTTGTCCAAAGCATATGATTTGCAGATGCAAGTACATCCGAGTCAGAGTTTACAAGCTTTAGGCATTGGAAGAGATATTTCAGTGCCTTGTCGTACCCAGGGGTCGCCACGGTTAAGTAGAGGAGTACGAAGACAAATGATTCAAGATCGTGATGCACACTATGACAAAATGGTCTCGGATCTTGGGGATTACGAATGTTCGTGTTGGCGATGACATCCGCTGCCATGAAAAGCAGTGTACCCTTGGGGATGCAGAATGTTTTCACTCAGGGGGGAAAAGATATTTTTCGCAGCTTACATTTCTAGACTCAGATACAACCCCACCATCCGGGTCTGGGCCGCATGATCAAGGTCGATTAGTATCCCAGTCCTGCTTCTACAGTCGATCAATATATTGTTGGTGCTGATATCACGATGGAGGATGCTCGAGCTGTACAGTACGCGATGGTCTACAGGGACGTGCAGATTAGAAATTAGGACTAGTTAATACAGACTACCTCGAACAGTGTCGCTCAAAACAGAAAGGAGCTCAGGAAAATCATCGAACTCCCAAAGGGATAATCCATACTTTGTGAACAGAATGCGTTCGTGTACTCGCCGTTGTACTGTTGGCAGCCACACATCATTCTCATCCCTTGTCCCACAACCCCCGCGACAGAGTTCAGTTGTGTCGTCCTTGCCACAGATCGTGACAGCACAATGACGATAAATATCCGGAAGATGAGGGTGGCCTTCGCCCACTTGCTGGTACCAGTCGGATTCATGTGAACGGGCAACCTCACGCTACGAATCCTTCAACACCAAGAGCTCTCCGCCGGTATCACGCTCGACCAACCAAACTTGAGTTCCCCTCCCACGGAGGGACATACGGCAAAACAGTTCACTCTTGACTACAAATGTTTCCTCAGGGTGATTGTCTTGTGCAGGAAAAGTTATGGTTGCATCCTTGTGCGGTTGCATCCCGTAAGGCCTGAGCAATGGGTCGACGGGAGGGAGTGTGAAGGTAGAATCATAACCCATATTCGCGTCGTCGAACTGGGATAATGCGGTGATGACACCAGAGAGGTGGGAACCAGGATCGGAGAAGTTGTATTGATCTGATACAACTCCCCCTGATCGATCAAAGAGCCAGACTTCAAACATGGGATGACACCATACGATGTCATAAACAAACCGCCGTCCAGGGTGGTTGCGAAAGACCTAATAATCCATGATGGTGCTTAGAGAGATAACATGGGCTTACCTGGCGAGCATACAGTGCAGCCTGCTCTCGTCCAACTTGCCAATCTGCAGGAGAATACCCTTTCTTGACTTCACAGAACACTCTGACCAGCTTCCAGTAAAGCCAAGTATTGTCACCACCCTCTCGTGCACTCAGGAAGGCATCACCGACGTCGATGCCTTCCTGAGTGCACGAGAGGGTAGCACGCATCTTACTTGAATCGAACTCTAGAGGCTGATTGTTCGAACGAGAAGGGTCGCGGGATTGCCTGGGATAAATTTCTGACGTCTGGACAAAGCTGAGGGACGATTTCACAGCCAGTGCGTTGAAAAGCTCACCCAAGGGCCCATGAAGTTTGGCCCCTGTTTGAACAGCCTCAGGAAGAGTTGATTTAGGAAGAGATTTCTTGCTGAAGCGCATGAAAGGGTCGATGAGACGAGCGTCCTTCACCCACCCACCACCCTCCATCTCCACCCATAGTTTTTCCTTGACGTGCGGCTTCTTCTCAGACATTACATTATGCGAGCTGTTTTTGACTGGAGCGCTCACGCTGGTTGACTGTGCCGCGAACATGTTGACTGGGTTGTTCCTTTCATGGATCTCGAACGTCGTAGCCATCGCTCGATGCGACGGATGGGTCAGGTGCAAGGTTTGGATGTGTTGCCGCGATGGCACTTGTTGAAATCTGTAGGCGCTTTACCGTCACACTCGGGCCTTGGGAAATTGCCGCGCTGCATTGCCGCGCTGCTGCGCTAGCACTCAAAATTGTAAATAAAATGAACCAGCACACCTGTCAACGCCGCACCTCAATGAATATTCCTATTTTCTTCTCCTACATCATAATATCGGAAAAACTGAAAACTGAAATTTTTTTAATGGACCAATAACTAGTAATAATTTGACAATATCAGCTTGTTTTGTCTTCAATTAGAGCTCTTTTACACTGATATCACTAGCATGATGACATTGGAAGTTGTTATGGCCATCGTTTTATCCTGTTGTTGTTTAAGTCCCCTAGACCAAAAATTTGCTCTGAGGTCTCAAAAACACCAGCGCGGCAGTTGCGCGGCAATGCCGCGGCAATGATGCCCAAATATGGTCATTGCCGCGGCACTGCCGCGCACCTGAAAACAGTGCCGCGCAAGTCTTCAATGACTTTGTGTGGCCCATCCAGGCTAAGGTCAGCCAAACCTTCATAATATAGTATATAGCATGAAAATTTATCACTCTAGTAACTCTCAACTGTCCTTTGTTCTTGAAGAATACATGGATATCATATCTAGTCACTATCTGCTAACCATGTCACTCTCTTCAACTGTTAAAGGATGATAAAAAGTGATATTATGCCTGATATAAATCTTCCTTTTCTCAAACTCATCTTCTAATAATCTCTACTTTCATCCTCCTATTTATGCTTAAAGTTTGGCCTTGGGAGTGAAACAGAATTATGGCTTTCAGGTTTCTTATAGCTTCCATCACTGAATTTATCACCATACTTTTGAAAAATATGAGAATGAGCCCAATATCATATCCAGGTATCACAAATCCCAAACTCACCTGATATTCAGTCTCTGTGGCTTCAGAAATGTCTCCAAGATTCTATTACTCAGGTATGTAGCTGTTAAGAACTAGATCTTAGCGGAGGCGAGGTGAGGGTTGGGACTCGATATAGAGTCGACCGAGGTTCGGGGTCGGGTTGCCGAGGGGGGCCGAGGCTCGGCGAACGGGTCGAGTGGGACTTGGCTTCAGCTTATGTGCTGCGCCAGCTCAGAGTCCTGTCCCGTATTTCGGACGAGGCCCGAGGTCACCCGAAGTTCGGGCGTGACCTTAACGAAGGGGACGAAGGAATGTAGGGATTAAGCAATGTGTATTGGGGTATCTTAGTTGATATCAGAACTGGTTA
This sequence comes from Ramaria sp. MG151, assembly GCA_003314545.1. NCBI lineage: Eukaryota > Fungi > Basidiomycota > Agaricomycetes > Gomphales > Gomphaceae > Ramaria > Ramaria sp. MG151. The sequence continues at coordinate 1,209 of QMFG01002091.1, read as the reverse complement.
TGATGTACATGAATGAGCGAATTATATACGGGAGGGTTCGGGGACCGGTGACCGAATGACCAAAGTCAGGGTCGTAAGCTATGAGGGGAAGAGATCAAACAGAAGGTAGAAATAGATGAAACGTGATGGTCGGGGATTCGGGCCCGGGGGCCCTAGGTTTCGTTCGGGTTCTGACAGTAGCCTACATACAGGGACTCCACATCTCCTGATGTTCTCCTGCATATAACCCCCACTGCTGATAACTAGAGTTAACTGCTACCTTTGATATTTCAAACATCCTTCTCTCCAGAAGACCAATTGTCTTGTTATCAATATCTAGAGGTGCTCTGGGTGTATCATGGGAATACTGAAAATCCCATGCCTTTGATAGCAGCAATGAATATGACTGAGCCTCTGTTATGTTTGCAACAAAGTCATTTTCTGAAACAAGGGTATTATAGTTCTGATGCAGAATCATGAGTGTGATGGCATGAGCAACTGGAACACATTGTAGCCATTTTTCCTTGGGATACTTTTGTTTAGGCATGTTCTTGTCAAACCAATGGTGAATCATGACTTGTTGTTAAGAACTAGATCAGAATGGAGACAGAAATGGGGTTGGGACTCAAGATAGAGTTGATGGAGATTCAGGGTTGGGTTGCCAAGGAGGGCTGAGGCTTAGCAAATGAGTCAAGTGGGACTTGGCCTCAGCTTATGTGCTGCACCAGCTCAGAGTCCTGTCCTGCATTTTGGACAAGGCCTGAAGTCACCTGAAGTTTGGGCATGACCTGAGTGAAGGGGACAAGGGAGCATGGGAATTAGAAGATAGAGTTATATTGGGTATCTTAGTCAATATCAGAACTAGCTTTCATATACATGAACAAGTAGCTTATATATGGAGGGGTTTGGGGTTTGGGGACTGAATGACTGAAGTTAGGGTCATAAGCTACAAAGGGGAAGATCAAACACAAGGTATGAATAGGTGAAACATGGTGATCGGGGGTTTGGGCCCAAAGGTCCAAAGGCTCAGAGATTGGTCTGGGAGTGGACTGTGACTCCTGTTCAGTAAGAGTAAGAATACCATTAAACATGACTAGTCTATTTTTGAGTTACACTGCTTCAACTTTGCTCCCTGTTAAAGGCTTTCCAGCCTGAACATATCTAAGAGCTGAGAAGTCATGAGAGTCAACATTTGCAGGTGAAACTATTAGCTTCTCTAAGAAATCTCTA